>JBCEWB010101324.1:0-12120 GCA_039654565.1 Peronia peronii | reverse complement strand
CACACCTACCTTTTTTCTTTCATTGGATCCCTCCCCCCTCCACGATTTTCTACTTCCTTGACGCCCCTCTTTTCCCCATGTCACATCACACACCCTTTGTTTTCTATTCCTTTACACCTAATCCTCCCTTCCTCTCCCCTCCCCCATCCTTACTTCATCCCATCCCCCTTTTTTCTCCTTCTTTCACATCCGTCGACTTTTACCCCTGAAGTTTGCCTGTTGTTGTCTGCCGCATCTCGTTTGAAAAACTGCGGCTATCGTCTTCTCTTGCCTCTGGCTGGCTTCCGATAATCTTCCGACACTCCTTTGGCTGTCAGAAGTTAGAACCGAGGTTGGGACAGAGCTCGAGCCTAGTCGATCATAAATACGGCTTAATATGTGTGTGTTACGACGTGTTACAGCTGTTCTAAGCTTATGATATATTTCCTACACAATTATAAATATGACCCCATGAGTGCGTTAGTAGTCGATCTGTGTTATTTTGTCCACTTGGTTGTGAAAAAAAAAAATGTTGAGTGACATTGACCCACTTGATGTCAGTAGCGTCTCGCCCCGAGATGCGATGACCTATTGGGTTTGCACTAGGGAGTTCATAAGTACCGTATAGTTTCGTACCGTTATGCAGTATTTCGTTTTGTTTCGACTTGTTTTGTTTTGGTTTGTTTTGCCCATCTACCAACCCCCCCCCCCCCGGCAGGTTGAAAGGCGTACAAATATCGTAACTGTTAAATTGTTTGTTGAGCAATCAGCTGACATAAGTCAGTTACATTTCTATTGTCCAGCATGTTATCGTGTATTTCATATTTGAGGTTTCTTTATTATGTCGACTACAGCAGCCTAAAAATACATGTACTTTACATTGTTTGGCAATTTTGTCGCTCAAATAAAGAGAAATAAAGATACAAAATTACCTCAGTCTTGGATAATATGATTACTATGCAGAAAACATCAGTAAAAATTAAGAAAACAACAATACGCCAACACCCCCGCCAAGAGCAGCTGTGCCCCACCAGAACCAGAACCAATCCTTTGAAAAACTACACAACAACGTCTCATATTAATTGATATTTTTGGGGGTGCCATTTATATTGTTAAAAAAAGGTACATTAATTTTCTTTAGTAATTAAACACAGAGAAAGGATGTTGTAAATAATTTTAAATTGAACAAAAGCTAAATAGTCATTCGAAAACAAACAAACAAACGAAAACAAAACATAACTAAACAAAAAAAGAAGAATCCCTGCAATAATGTTATTATGTCCATTGAAATAGCATAACTCTTGAAAACAGACATCGTTCTGAAAAAAAAAAAAGGATATAATGGAAAGGAATGGTATATTACGGGTATTTTTGTTTTTGTTTGTTTTTAATCAGAACACAATCACAGTTTTATGTGACACGTGAATACAGTATTTTAGAGCATTATAACCTCTTCAGTTTTATGGAAACACTTAGAAACTGATAAAGAGCAAAACTGACAACCTTCAACTATGACATGACATAGCATGAACTCTATAATAATATGTGTGTGTGTGTTTTAAGTTATTTATCAGCACAACTTTGTGGGTATACAAGGACAAAGAGATCACATTTACTTTTAAGATTAAAACTACAATGCACTCCATCCAGCTCCACCTAGGAATGTCCTTGGTCCCCAACCGTATTTCCGCTTATTCTTTGTTAAAAAAAAAAAAACAATAATAATAATAATAATAACGGACTGGACCACACGTGCAAACCTAAAAATGAATAAATTAATATTTCAGTTTCTGATTTATATGTAGCACATGTCACTTCTGGTTGAGACTGAAGGACAGAGCGAGGAAACGATGCAGAGTCATGAGCTGCTACGTAGAAAAGTGAAAGAAAATCCTTTTACAAGTCACGAGCCTCACCATCTGTCAACTCCGCACTAGTCGAGGAGAAGGAAAGAGGGCAGGGGATTGCAGGGGAGGGATAGCAATACATTATGGAAACTGTAACGTGTACACTAATAATGTGTATGTTATGTGCAGTGAAAGCTGTAGGTGCGGGAATCTGCGCAGGTATGTTGTGTGTTGGTAATTTGGGGGAAGCGGCGGGACGGGCGTAGATCGAGACCACATTACCACTGACAAGCGCAAGGAGCTCGCCACATGGCGGGCCACTAGTCTTGTTCACTGCAGGCCGAGTTTCAAACCAATGTCTGCACAGTTAAGCCGGCCATACACGCTCAGTTTTTTTCTTCGTTTTAACTGTGTAGTTTGGGTTTGCACCCTTCGAACGGCGCGTGTAGAGGGAAACTGGGCCAACTTTATCTTCGCAAAATCCAGAACTGAGCAAATCAGGCGAGGCATGATAGTTTTTATGCAGTTCTGCAGGCTAAAGCTGAGCACGACCAGATGTTGTCGGCTTCCTTTGAGGTTCGCTTCAGGGGGAGAGTAAATACAGTGAATTTATTGTGTAAATCATAGCTCAAAACGCAAATAAAAAAAATAATGACAGATTTGGAATCAGCGTGTCAAAATTAGGGCGGACTCGGCGCGCACGTCTCGATTTGATGCTTTTTAGAAAAGATAGCAATTTATTTATTCCTACCCTTTATAATAGACTTAAATCTATTACATGTAGATCGTATCGATAAGATTACTGTGTGGAACATTATTCTAGACAGTACTTGGGGAGGGATACAGGTTGAATACTGAAATCTTTGTAGTTTCTGCTTGTAGCCAAGAAACGTAGGGTAGCAGTAAGTTTCTCATGTGGACTTATCGCTTTTTTCATCACTGTATTCATTCTCTTTAAGCGAAGTCGCACGTTCTACAATGCTCAACAAATAAAGATGGGCATTTTCAACCGTTCTTACATAATCCTGAAAATCTTCAGAGTATAATCACAGTTTCCAAAAGATTAATACAAGTAGGCTTTACTCTAGTCAGCTCCTTTTTTCTTTTTTTTCGCCTATTCCTTTGCTTAATTACATACTATGCAGTTTGACTTGATTAGACTAATATCTCGCAACCCCATTTGTCTCCACGGAGAAAACTGAGTCGCATAGCGTGACAAACTGAACGTGTGGAGCGTTCGAATGTTCAGTTGAATTGACTCTGGAACTAGTGTCAATACATCTGAAGGAAATCCAGAGTCAAACTACTGAACATTTATAGCCGGCTTTAAGGCTTGCTATAGGCAAAAAAACTTAGGCAGATTCCACAGAACAGGGTGTCGTGGCGAAACCAATTTTCAAAGCCAATATCTTCTCACAGTGTCTATTTGTATGTTGTTACCTTACTTTTTCCTTTTAGATGTGTCAATAAATAACCCAGAAAACGCACAGAAATATTTGTTTCTTGTCTTTTTCTTCCTTTTTTTTTTTTAAAATTTTTATTAGAAATTCCGGGTTACGCTATTTACTCTGTAAAACTGATCAAACAAAAATTAATAAAAAACCTATCACAGAGCCACTTAAACATCCAAATGTGTTTGTTTTCTGAGGTAGAGGTCTTTAAAATGAATTTTCTGGACCTTGGAGCTTTCTTTATGTTTATTGTCGAAAATTCGCCTCTTTTAAAAAGGTCTATTTTTAGACATGCATAACCAGGAAAAGCGCCCGATGTTCATACTGCGCCAAATACCAAAGCAATGATGTAATGACCTGCTGAATTGCAATAATAGGAATAGCATCACATGCTTAAGTGAAAAACAACAACAACAACAACAAAAATTAAAAGGAAAAAAAAAACGGTTTTTAGCTTTGGTCGAACCACGCATCCAATGCGTGCCCGGACAAAATCTCAGATCGAGCCTGTTGAAAAAGTCTTTTTCCTGGGATCAACTTCATGTGGACTGAAGGTAAGTGTGTTGTTTTTAAACTAAAATTTAACCTTTGAATAAAAATTAGACCTGTTTTCATTTCATTTGCATATTTCTTGTAACTGACTAGGAACACCTCGAGCCCAAACATCGAGCCCAAACATCGAGCCCAAACATCGAGCCCAAACATCGAGCCCAAACATCGAGCCACACGCGCAGTAGGCACAGTCGAAACATGTCGATGGCTGCCCGGTTGGATTGTTTTCCGCCGACAAAACTCAGTCTCGTGCTCGAATATATGTCAATCTATCATGGAGTTTTGAACAAAAAAATATTGCTTTTAGGGGTATTTTTGGGTCACCGATATAATAATAATTTGAAGTGAACACGGTCGATTTTACCCAGGTAAAAGTCCGACATGTGTTTAATCGTGGCAGGGCAGTGTACGGCGGCGTTAGTGGGGATTACCCATCTGCTTGTTGTTGATGAAAAGACAAGAATTCTCCCATTTTGAATAACCTCAGGAATAAAACTGATTATTGTAGGTCTGCAAGCGCCTTGGATTCTAATATAAGATCTAGACTAGATCTAGAGAGAAATATTTAGGTAAACCAAACCTCTGGGTATTTTGTCTTGTTGAATGAGTTAATCTTTAATAAAAAAAAAAATAAAAAATTAACAGTAGCCTATGTCACGTATATGTATAGGCCTACATATATTTATAATATAATTAAAATTGATATTCAAATGCAATAGGCTTCATTGGTGACACCGTCGATGCCCATCCCAGAGGCAATTTTTTCTTGGTTGTGCACCCCAAAACCGGCTATATCATGGGTATAAGTACAGTGCGTGAATATCACGAAATATTGCTCAATCACCATGAAATTTGGCTCAAGTAATAAGAAAATATATATGAAACTTGTTCAGTATGAAGTACACGTATGTGCCTATGTGGGTTTGTCACAACATCCATGCAAAAAAGAGCACTTTTCTGAGTGAAATGATTTTTTTTTCTTTTTTTCTTTTTTTTTGAAAGACAGAGCTAGATCTAGATCAATGACGATTCGTTGTAATTGCTCTGCTATATCTAGACCTAATCACATCACTGTAAGTAGATCTATCTGCACTCGAAAAGATAGATGTAAATCTGGATTTAAATCTAAATCCATGGTTACATGGGGAGATCAGGTAATTGTGCTAGTCGCTATGCCGCGTTTGAACACAGTGTCTAACTTCACTTGGTTCACAAAGCATGCGTTTTCTCCACGTGAAATGAAACTAGGCTATCAATTCCACGATCCCTCCACTGGAAATTGGTTGGGAATAAAAGACATGTAAAATTTATAACGATATGCCGAGAGAAAACGAAAGAGACACGAAACAAACTTGGGAACCGAGATATATCGCGGTCACTGGATTCAGCGCTTTATCTCGGTCACGGGATTGAGTGAGTTAGAAAAGGATCGTAAACCCATGTGAGCATTAAATGGAGATAACAAATGTTTCATTCATGGTTTCGAACTGCACTAGATTCCTCCTTTTCTTCTCTCCCAGAAATTGCAATCCTACCGAATAGGTCCCTTGTTGGTGTTTTTAGTCCCATGTTCTTTTTGATGCACGCACATCTCTTCTAACACAGTGTCAATCATGGCATCGGCAAAGAGTTTTTTGAAACATTCGTATGGTGATTTCAGCACAAAGTCCAGTGTTATTGGGAAGGAGTAATCAAGCATTTCAACCTCTATACTTTCCAATTTTCCCCCACCCCAGGCAACATCTTGCCGATCGGTGTCAAGCTGTTTCAGGCTAGCACTTTGATCACTCCCAGCAGCATGATTATGTCAGTATCATTCCTTGTCCGCAGTCTAGCCAAAGAAAAGAAACTCTATCGCATCCAGTTTCGCTCCCAGACGGAAGCTACAATGGTCCAGGACTAAAACTTATTTCTCCAATGTGTTTGCAATGTGACTTTGGGGAATCACAGATCTTTTTCCTTCATTTACCAAATGGTCATTTGGTTACATTAACTAGATGAGACACATTCGTCAGCTGGATCACATGAGTGTTCAACTTCACTCTGTGGAGTATTCCTGTAGCCAAAAACATTGCAAACATCCTCGTCTGACATACTGAGGGAAATTACAAAATAGAACATAATGTATCACATATGATACATTTCCTTGGCTGACCTGAAAACATGCTTTATCTGTTTTCATCTTAGCGATTTCAATGCTTTTTGTCATGAACGTACACCTTTCCATTATTCTGGGAATAATCTTACAAGAAAAGTTACAAATATACCTTAGATTTATAATTGTATCAAATATGATACAAAGGCACACTTTCCACAAAGTCCCAATGTATCAAATATGATACATTATATTTTAAAATTGTTTAAAAAAAGAACTAATCATGATAGGTAAAACTTTATAATATCACATACAAATACACAACAAGGTCTAAAGGATTGGATTTTACCAAGAAAATAATTTTAGTTTATCTACATTTTGTTGTCGCTGAACCGCTTCCAAAAACATCGTTTAATGGGACCGGGCAAGAATTGAATTGGCTTTTTGACCAGACTTGTGCACTGACCACTGTGAATGCTGGTCATAAAGTTTGCTAGGCACGAATAGCCTTATGCAAGTGCTATTTATCCCGGAATTGTCATAAATTAGAGTTTATCTCATTTCAGCCCAGCTAGCTTAGAACTAGTGTATCAGATATGATACACAGGGCTTTATAAACATGTAGATTCTGAACCTGGAATTAAAAATCATTTGAACATAATTTAAAAAAGAGAAAAAAAAAAAGGAAAGAAAAATTCTGAACATCTTGAATTATATTCAGCTATGTATTTGATTAAACTAAGAAGCAAAGAAACAGAATCAAAGCAGATTCCACTAAACAAATTTTGGATACCTATCTGTAATTTTCTATACCTTTGTTTTGTTTTGTTATGGCAGTTTCTAAATATATTACAAAAAGGACACATACATTAACGCGTACTATGCTGTTTCAGTTGTAACGTACTTTACTTCCGAGGCAGTGCAATTTACTCTGCTGCATAGCTGAAAAACGCGATGTCAAATATTTCAAATATGATTTTTTTAACGCCACGAAGATTCAAATCACTTTAGTGAGCAAAATCAAGACATAAGGTGAAACTGACAATGTGCTCATAAAAAAATATCAGAAATCAGAAAGGGCAAAAAAAAAAAAAGGGGGGGGGGGGGGGGGGGGGAGGCAGGGAGAGGCCCACTTCCCAAAAACAAACAGATGAAAGACAAACTGTCAAGCATAAATTTAAAAGTTTGATTAAAGCCATAGTGAACCAAAATAAATCCTGTTTCTATTTTCTAACAGAAAATTCCGAGCACAGCAATGCCACCGTCAAGTCCAATGCGCCGTGAAGAGATGATTTGCTTGTTTCTTTTCCGTTTTGTACTCTGATGTCTAGCTGTATCTGTTAGTTTGTACCATGTCCTTTTCTATTTCTTCTGGCAGTTTAATGATCTTCATATCAGTTTCAAAGTACTTTTTAACAGAATTAACCCTTTCCTTACTGAGAGCGTCTACTGTGTTCTCTTTCTTTTTTCTTTCCATCACAACTTAGTGCTTTTTTTTTCTACCTCTCATGCAAGTTTAAAACAATTAATAAGAAAATCAAAATTCTTAAGTATATGAAAGTAAACTCAGTTTCCGCCATTTAATCTTCCAATATCTGGAAATGAAAATAACTGACTTCATCATTATCAAAGGCAGTAAATAAGCCACTCATCTTTGCAAATTACAAAGTATCTTCAAGCAGTCTATAGTATATCATGACCTACGTAGATGCAACGGTGGCCAGTTGTGGCTTTAGATTTAGTAATGATGGATATTCAATGTTGATGCCTTTAAGAAAGTAACACAGCGTGTTGGTTCATTCAAGTTAGAGTGCGAAATCTCTACCCCAAGTTCTTCATGTCCTGCATATTAAACTGTCATACTGAACATTTCTTACGTTTTGAATAATCGTTTTGAATATTAAACGTACCGATATAAATTTCCACTTGGATATTATATAAATTATACTTCTATTTTTTTTTCTTCACTCGAGAAAAAGAAATCAGCACAACATAAGATAATCTGAGATATGACAATTTATATAATAACTAGTGAGGCACCCGACTTCGGTAGGACTAGGAATGATAGTAAGAGGAAGGCAAGAGGATTAAAAAAAAGAGAGATTTATGGAATTTTCGCTGAAAAGTAGTATCAAGCAAATGACAAAATTCAAGGCATGAACAAAACAAACATGCATAATACTCACGTTATTTATAAATAATCTCGAACAAATTCTTGCATGGGACTTCTAGTCAGTTACAAAATAACAGGTTTTTCAAGTATGCACGGTGGCGCATACTTAGTATGTAAAATGCAGCGCTCTCTGTAGTGCTAGAATGTAGCAGGATCACACTGGAGATCCGTGACCGTAAAAAGTTCGAGATACAGACGAAGGGGACGTTTTAATCCTTCATTCCTCCTTTGCTATTATTCACACCTAGCTTTCCTGTCCCTTCGATATCAGTGGCTGACTTTCGAGCATGTAACTTGTTTTATCGCTGCTGCAAAAAATTCCATCCGGGGACTCCGGTGTTGGCGAAGCGTGCAGTTGTTCTTTCTTAGATCCTGATTCTTTCCTTTATAAGTGGTGTCAGCTCTCGGGGGAGGTTATCAAACGTGCCCGTTCTCTTTTGAATCTATGAAATGCATTTATCCTCATCGGACAATATCTGCTGTACCAAATGGTGAAACGCAAATAGATGTCAGTCAGAACGAATTAAATGCTCTCAATATTTTTGTTTCTTCTCTCGCTTCCCTTTTTCTGTGAGCTGCACAGTAAAACAGATAATTTAGTGTTGAGGTCCATGTTGGCAAGAAATGCACTCCTAGTTTCTGTTCTTCTCTCATTTACTTTTCTTTCTTATTATCTACTACAAAACAAGAAACTTTATTGATGAAGTCATATAGGCGAAAAAATAATCGACGCCAGTCGTGGATAACCTTAGGTGACTGAGATGGACATACGAACACGAATCTGAGTCGCTTTTCTGGCAGTCCATTTGCAAGAAAGCTGCTTTATTGTCATCTCTTGGTTCCAGTGCACCTATAAGATGACAAACCAGTCGGGTTCCGTCCTTGGGACCTCATCTGATTGCAGTCGAACAATATTAATTTAAAGACTGTTCTATAGACTCTAATATATAAATGATAGCCTTGAGTAGCGAAATTTTATGCAGGTAGACAAGGTCAGGTTATTCGCGTAGTTGTACACAAAAAGTAATTCTACCCCAATCACCAATAAAAGATAAACGTACATGTAATTTTAAGCGTTTGGTTTAAATTACGTTATACACAAAAACAATAAAAATTACTTATATAAGTTCTGCAATAAAGTAGCCTTAAATTTAAGTGTAATAGCTTTGATTGGCGGAAATTTCATTTTACGCTACTAGACTAGGTCAGCTCACGGGCGTAACTATACACAAGACGTAATTCCTCCCCCAAATTACTAATAATAGATATACATACATGTAAACGTTTTGTTTAGATTACGTTACATACAAAAACACTCAAATTACGATACAGTTAAGTTCTAAAAAAAGAGTAGTTTTATACGAATGCTGTCCGGAAAGTAAAAAGAAAATTAACATAAAATAAAAGTTTCTATTTGGGTTTAACTGAAACTGACTCAAAAGTTACTATCACTCTGGCTACTTTTAAAAGAAATTTAGCCCACTTGGAGATCGACACACTTTTGCCAACGCTGAGCCCAGAGAATAGATACCCTGCCTAAAGAAATTTGGGTCAAACGATGAGAACCAGGCTCACATGTTTTGGTTTTTTTTTTTCTGCGAGGTTGTCATCACAGTCAATTTTGTTTTCTCCAAAATGGCATTTCAGGGGGCCCAGACACTCAATAATCTGATGGAATCATGTCGGGACTATGGGGTGGGTGTGGTAAAATCTCCCATCCTTAGCCATGGAAGAAGTCTTTTGTCAGTTTGGCATTGTGGGGTGTTGTGTTGTCATGGTGAAGAATGACGCCCTTGCTCAAAAGTCCCGGTCTCTTGCGGCGCACAGCTTCTCTCAATCGGTCAAGTGTTTCACAATAACGAGCAGCATAAATTCATTGTCTAGGAGGCAAAATGTCTGACAGAAGGACACCTTTAGAATCTCAAAACATGTTACGAACGCTGCACTTTAAACATTTTGCTTGCAGGTCATGGAATCCCACTTTGTTTCTGGCGCTGCATGATGCGCCCACGTCCCATTATCAGTTATAAAGTGCTGGAGAAATCCTTCACGATTTCGCTGGAAGTCCGTTTTGATTTAAGCTCTGTTCCTCGCAGCATCACCCTGCGAGCCCTTGAACATCAGACGAAGGGAGGCTTTCCCTATTTTGTGTTCTCCATCCAGGGATTTGAGTGGTACCACCATCTTCTTTGTCTCGTGCGATATCGATTAAACATGGTGGTAGCCCTAGCCACTTTCCTGTCTAGCGGTTTCTTTACCTCTAAGCCTTCTGCCATTGAGATGGGAATTTCACAGATCAAGAGTGACCATAGTTGTATAGTAGAATAAGATATGTAAAACTGGTCTAGGTTAATGGTTCTGTCCAATGCAATGACGAGATCTAGAAAAATCCTAGATCCATCTAGGGGCTCTATGTTGTCTTAGAAATCATCGCTGAACAGTGAGACAGACAAAGGTTGCGGGACAATGCATTAAAACGACAGCGCCGATAGACTGAACTCGTAGAAGATAGAGAAACCAGACCTAAAAATAAAAAAGAAGGACATTGTTTTCATATCAAGAAGCGACAGGCCGAGTTTAGCAAATGCAAGCGACGAGCATATAGCCATTAGTGTCAAAGAGGATAATGTTGGATTCAGTATTAAAAGGAGTGAATATGACAATGAAAAGTGTTGGAGGTGGAGAAAGAAATACATATGGAAAGTACACAAAATGTTGTTACACTTGAAAAGTATCACTGGAACCAAAGCGCGAACCACAGACACTTTTAAGATACCTTTTTACAGGGAATAGCCGAGGAGCAAACAATCAATGACGGCATATCAGAGAATGCAACTAAGTATCAGAAACTGATTTTTCATTTGGTCTTTAGAGGAAAATAAACAGCATAATTAGAAAAAATGCAGCAACAGAAAAAAGAGGAAGAAAATCGGTCGATGAATACATTTTTTCTACAATGGATTTTGACTTTCGGACTTAGAAAAATTTGACATCCTTGACTGTCACTCATAGAGAAGAGGTTTAGTCCCAAATTTCTTACCCGCCCCGTATTTTTAGTGTTTTTCTGCTGTGCTTCTTTCCAGAGCCCGGTTGACGCCTTTAGTTCCGCCACGCGCGCCCCGTCCAAATCATTCAATTGTGGCCGACAGCGAAACCGAGACACGGCAGGCCTTGTTTGTATAGTATGTCTATGGGCTTGGCACAGTGTGGCGGGCAGCAGGTTCAAAGAATGAGTTCTGATATCGCAATTGTTCCACATACAAGGACATTTGAAAGTGGTTTCAATGCGTGCCCGATTCGGACGCAGAAAAATGCTTGAATAACGACGGTAAAGGCTATAACTCGAGAATAACAGATAAATGTCACGTGCATGCGCGAATGGATTATAATTAATGTAAAATGGAATGATTTTACTCTCAGCTGGTAAAAATCAGAAGTTTCTACCTTCTTTTCTGAATATTCACGGTGCGTTGAAATGACTATGGTTGTTCGTCTTTTATATTCGGAAGTGATAGAATAACCGTTTTTACTTCAGATATTTCAGAACAGCATATTTTGCAGATGAGGTTAACCTTCATGGGTAAATACAGATTTATTTAAAAGATAAAAGAACAAAAACGCATTTGATATATCTGTTTTATTATCATACAATTCAAAGAAAAGTGGACAAATAACTATGAAAGAAAAACATGGATTTTGCCGCGCCGGCGGTGAGTTGTCACGCGAATAGGTCCGTTTCTTATACCTAATACAATGCAGCAAATGGTCTTCACATCCATGGGTAGTGAAATAAGCTTATCTCTGCTGGAAAATGGTCTTTACTGCTTCTGCATCCTCGGTCAGATATATCATAATATGATCTCTCCACTGTATTCCAATGAAACAAACCTGGCTATGGAGATATATATATATATATATATATATATGACTGTGATCGGGCTAACATTATCTATATCTATCTATCTATCTATCTATCTATCTATCTATCTATCTATCTATCTATCTATCTATCTATCTATCTAT
>JBCEWB010101323.1:0-28102 GCA_039654565.1 Peronia peronii | reverse complement strand
TCAAATAATATGTGTGAAGAAAGGGTGGAGTTAGGGGAGGGATTAGAGGAAGACATTGGTCAGTATGGTGGTCAATCAGATTGACAAGCCGGCAAGACGCGCCGCAGGGTGTTGCAGCCCTTAGGCTGGGTCGCAGTTCTAGAATTAAGGGCTTGTTCAGAGCAGATATATCAATCAGACACGTGGCCTACTCTAACAGAAGTTTGCATCTGAAAATGTTGCCCATCTGAACTGAGCTCTCATTTTATGATTGAATGGTGATGATTATAATGATCTAGCTATGCCAGACTACAATGATTTTCTTTCTTTGCTTACTTTTTATAATTAACTGATGATGATGATCATGTAATGGCAGTGGAAATGATGGTAGATGAGAGGAGAAAAAGAAGCTCTGTGATTTGCAGACCTGCTACTGTTTCTGATTTTATTGAAATATTTCGATTTTCCCCCACAAATTCCTGTCCTTCCAATTTTTCTGATTGCATGACATTCTGATTTTTTGGTTGTGCCGATATTGCTGACATTTTAACTCTCGTCCGCATTACAAACTTGGGTTTTGGTTTGCAGCCATGCAATCACTACTGTCTCAGCAACTCTCAGTACTTATTGCCTCGTCTAAGAGCTGCATTGTATAGAAAAGAACTAAATTTACAATATCTAGTTGAAACTACATTGGGACTAGGCAAGCTTCCGGTTCTTGCAGCAAGCCCAACTTGCGTGCTTTGTACTACCACCAACTGCTCCTTTATTTTGATCTAGATCTAGATGTTTCACATGTTTTTGTTTCTTAGGTTGGGTTGATATGGCGCTGTTGTAGATGTGGATCCGTTAGTATGTGGTTGAATTATAATCTCTTTCATTAGTCATTTTATTTATTATTTTTTTGTATTATTACAGTGTTTGTCTCCGCCTAAGAACCCTGTCGTTGGGAGACAAAAAAGCGGGCTCTTAGGCGGACAGGTTCTTAGGCAGATTGAAAAGTTACGCAACCCGTCTGACCACAGAGTGTCTCCACTACTATGATGAGTTGATCATTACCGTTAGTTAAAGATTTATCTATGTGAATAAGTACAGCCTTCTTCCCCGTGTGTATGTTATAGTTAGATTTAGCAATTCCAATCCAGCGCTTAAACGTCGCATGAGTTTTTCACTTAATGATATGATTGTTGAAAACAAGTTATTGCTATGCTACTCCGTGCATAATTGCAGGAGTGACCAAAGTATTTCGAGACCGATCGAAGTAGCAAAACAGCTGACCAGCCAGGAGGCTAAAATTACTCCTCTTTATCCACAAAGCCAATCACAGGTGCTGTCCCACGTGTTGTCAAACAAAGAAATGATTGCGGGTTAACAACGTGGCCTGATTATGCAGTCATACATCAACCATCACTTCCATTCCTTTGTCCACCTGTTCTCTCCACCCCAGTCCCGTATTACTGCACATCTAGCACTGTGTGTTTCTCTCAAGTGGACAGTATGATGTGGAATTATACCATAAGTACTCGGGTGTCTTGGCCCGATACCAGGCTCTTAGGCGGATTTTTTTATTTGGGAGCGCCTGGAGCGAGTTCTTAGAGGGGCAAATTTTTTAGGAAAAATTCCGTTTCGCAGCAGAGGCAGGTTCTTAGGCGGACTGGGCTCTTAGGCGGAGGGTTCTTAGGCAGAGATCACTGTATTCAGAAATAGTAGGTTATTAATGTTATTATAGATCAAATTTAAGATTGACACGGGATATAAATCTACAAATCTAGATTTTAAACTTACACATAATTAGCTGTAATATTAACACATAAATTAATATATAATTTTGTATGATTCAGATTTCTTCAGCCAAATTCAGATTTTTTAGAGTTAAGATACTAATTTTTTTGGTTCGCAAAATGGCAGGTCTGGTTTGTAGGATTGCAATCCTGAAGTCCAAATCTGGTTCAGTTGTTGAGCTATGTGAGGTAAAGTGTATTGAATGTTCTCAAGACCTAGGCTACAGGGCTGGTGTCGGTGAAATTTTGTGTTAAGGCTGGAGATAAAATTTTGAAAGAGATGTAGAATGAACCTAAGCATCTCATATGTCACAGCGCCGCACGGAAACGCCATAACATATTAGGCTTTGAATATTTGTTTTGTGGTTGATTGTAATCAAAACTTCCGCTGTCGATAGAGATTATGACTCCACGGCCATTGTGACAGATTACTGTGATGGATTGTGCATATGCCTAATGGTGAATGGTTGAAACAAACTTTTTTTCCCTTTTTAAAAAAAAACCTTCAAAAAACGTGTCTTATCCTCAGAATGCATGAAATTAGCTGGAGTCCAGAGTGTGTCCAGTTTGGTAAGATTGTGCATTATGGAGGACATGTGAAATTTCCTTGGATAAACCTAGCACTTGTCATTATATTATTGTATTTCTCCTCAATTCAGATTTTCAGTCAATGGAGAAAACAAATATCTTGCCCCAGTCCAGGATCTCATTCGACCA
This sequence comes from Peronia peronii, assembly GCA_039654565.1. Lineage (NCBI taxonomy): Eukaryota > Metazoa > Mollusca > Gastropoda > Systellommatophora > Onchidiidae > Peronia > Peronia peronii. The sequence continues at coordinate 25,625 of JBCEWB010101323.1, read as the reverse complement.
GAACGCAACACTCTCACAGTCAGTTTTGAAGACATTGAGACATACAATCAGAAGCTTGCCACAACTATTTTGGAGGAATATTACAGGTGGGTATCTCATTCACTTGTTATTAAGTTGGGCTTGACAATTTTTATTCTGCACCAATAGTTGGTAACATTTTTGTTAGAATCACTGACTTTGTCGGTTAGATTTGAACTCTTCACCTCATAATATTTCACAAATGTTCTCCAGATTCATACAGCTATTGATTCACTACCTGCTGGTCCAAAATGTAAGACTGCATTAAATATCTTATCTTTAGCCATTTGTGATTGATTTTCTATTTCAGGGTTTATCCTTTCCTGTGCCAGGCAGTGCGCAATTATGCCAAAGACTGGGGTCAGATCCCGACAGGGAAAGAGTTTTACCTCAGTCTTACAGATGTACCTTCAAAGCTCAAGTAAGTTAAGAAGGTTCATCTCTGTAGTGACACTTTTATTTATCTTTTAGTCTGGAAGTGGGATTGTGGAAAGTGCAATAAATGATCTGGCAACTCGTTTCCTCCATGTTAGCTTCAGGCCTCTCCATTTGGGGATATTCAGAGCTGCCAACTGATACGGATTTTCCATAGTTTCTATGGCAGAACACTGGCAGATCCACACTGTTTAGGCTATTAGATCTACTAGATGAAAGTGATGGTAATTTAACGGTCATGCCTCATAGTCAGTACACTAGTCGGGTGCACCCCATCTCCTCCCCCTGATAGTGCATTTCCCGTTTATGCTTTCATGTATACGTCACAAGCTGTTGTGGTGAAATATGCTAGAAATGGATGCGTGGGAAATCCCACTTCATTTTGGTTTATGTTTGATGAAAATCAGCCCACACCTGCGATATAGTGAATTTTGTAACGAGATTTTTCAGTCACATACCAGAGATGTCAAACTTCCGACTTTAGTCAGAAATTGGGCTTTCTGGTCGTCGCCTACTTTATTTTTGGCTGGTAGGCCTAAGCCGGCTGCAGCAAACCTTTTAATATGAAATAAGTCTCCCATGACACATGCGAAAACGGAAGTACGATAATCTGTGCATGGTCGTCATGGGAGCAGATCGGGCTATCAGTCGGGGGCTTGTGTAACATTTTAGGACACTAGGTTCGTTGCACTCAGTTCCTCAAACCCGATCCTGCGGCAAAAACAAATGATACAGATGATGGCCGTGGCCAGATCTAGATTCAGCTTTTTTTGCTCTCTTAGTTATACCTAGTACTAGAGGTCGAGATCTAGATCTACTAGTAGTAGATCTAGATCTAGGGGTGATAGGTTTTCTACTGTTGATCTCTGGATCTAGGCAACCGTTGAGGAATTTTCTGAGCAAGTTGATCTGAATTGTAATAAGACGACAGATTTCGGTAGGCATCAGTTGAGAGAACAAGAGTTGCTGCTGAACAATAAATCAGCATTTTTTAGGAACCGAATCTTGTCGCTCATCTTACATAGAGCGCAAATGGGTAGCCAAGTACATGTATTACATTTCCTTTAGCATAGAGATGAATAGAGATTCACATTAATAATAATGATGTTTTAAATAGAATGTCAGCATAGAGGCTGCCCAACCTTATTGTCAAAATAATTTTTCTATAGTTATGCTTTGTTTCGGGTGAAACGGATGACCACTGAAAATTGAGCTAGACTACTGATTTGAATTTCTGAAGTTTGGCAGCTCTGGATATTGTCCTTCCATCTCTTCATCTGCCTGCCTCTTCTTCCTCCCACGACTGCGCCTAGCAGGGATTCATTGCTTCAGCAAACCAGATAATCTTTGGATATGCATAGTGGGCTTGTTACGAGGCTTTTACTATGAATCAAAGGGATCAAAACCTAAGATGGTATGTGTGGGAGTGGGGATATACATAAATGTCAATGGTCTTTATTTCACAGTTTTGCTTGTTGTCTGTTACTCTACTGTGTTGATTAGTTCTGTTTGTTTCCCCCTGTTGTTTCATGTCTGATACAATCTTCAGGGTCAGAGAAATGACGACAGTGAAGATTGGATCATTGCTGAGAATAACTGGTCAAGTTGTGAGAACCCATCCTGTCCACCCTGAGTTAGTCAGTGGTACATTCATCTGCTTGGACTGTCGAACTGTTATCAAAGATGTGGAACAGCAGTTCAAATACACACAAGTAATTACTGTCTTCATATTACAACTAAATGTCATCAAAATATAAATACTCGATTAGTATATAAGGCACATAAGCATATTGTGACAAGTTTGCAGTGTGCAAAAAAAGTACTAGAAGGACATAAAGTTTACAGTGTGAGCATTTACATTTAGATTCTATAAACATTGCCTCTGCAGTTGTGTCTTTGAATCGGGAGAGTGGTGTATTCATGAACTTTAAAATAATTGGTCCCATTCATCCTGTTTTTGTGCATGATGTGTATTATGACCGTGTCACATATTCTTAATATATTTTACACGTACACCGTGTTTTAATTTGGCAGTGTTGAAGTAATTTTGAGGGCATAAATGATGTGTTGTATTCTCCTAACTTTATGATTTTTTTAAAAAAAAAAATCTCTCAGCCAACCATTTGTCGCAATCCTGTATGTGCCAATCGCTCCCGCTTTATGCTTGATGTGAACAACTCTCGTTTTGTGGATTTCCAAAAAGTTCGTATCCAAGAGACACAGGCAGAGTTGCCTCGTGGCAGCATCCCAAGAAGGTGTGTGCTGTTACTTTTGTTGGGTTGTTCAGGGTATAGAATCGTACAGGCACAGAAATAGATTCTCAGTTTTCAGGTTTTAAGGAATACAAGATGATGATAATTGTTGATTTTTTGGAATGACACACTGTGAAGACCTGCTTTTTTTTATGGAAATCATGAGACAAATAAAAGTTGATGGTAAATTTTTCAAGGATAAAGAGAAATTACATTTTTTTATTTTAATGCTCAAGACTGGTTCATAAACATTTGGATACAAACCAGCACTGTCTTAGATCTCAGGTGACCAAACTGTGGATGATCTTTAACCCTGATAACTATATTCAGTGGTGTACGTTTGTTGAAGTCCCATGTCATTGTACTATTTGATTTTTTGGTAAATGTTTGGATCAGTGACTAAGGAATGTTATATGTATGAAGGTTCTGGTCCATAAAAAAAAAAAAAGAATGAAGCTTTGGATAAGCCTTTTGTTTGTGGGATGTACAATGACTGTCACATATTCTTAGTGTATGTTACATGTATATAATGTTTTTCTTTGGCAGTGTTGAAGTGATTTTGAGGGCAGAAGCTGTAGAAACAGCCCAGGCAGGGGATAGATGTGACTTTACTGGCACTTTAATTGTGGTTCCAGATGTGGGCTCCATGTCCTTGACTGGTAAGTTTTCCAATTCCTAAGCAGTCTTTGATTCCTATTTTAGTCTCTTATACATACGTTAATGGGGAATCGTTTCGCATTTTATCTGCCCTCCCAAAAGAGGGATATATGTAAAGGGAGATCATTTTGATCAGCCCTATTACTTCCCTTGACTGGACAACACAGGTGTTAAACAAGCAATGCAAAGAGGAAAAAATCCCTTTACTTCTTGTCATTCGAAAGACTGACCACAAAAAAAAAAAAAAAATGATAAAATTGTAATGAAGAAGAAAACATTCTCTTTACATCAAAATTTTTTGGGAATTTTTTATGGTATTTGTTTCAGGCAAAGGGTGCAAAAGTGATTTATTTCCTCTTGCCACTACTTCTTCAGTCCCCCTTTTGTCTGATAAAGGGAAATAAGAGGACTGAGCACAACGATCTCCCATTATCACTGAGGTCCGAATGCACTTAGAATGAAGCTGATGGCTGCCATCTATGTTCTATTGCTCTATTGTATTCTGTGTGTGACTGGTGATTCAACCATCAGCCTTTACGTTACGTTCCATTCCGTAATGCGTTTTTCAACCTCCTAGTGGAGGTTATCTCGATGGGTTTTTACCATCAGCCTTGTCCTTTGCCATACTTCCATTTCACTGGTGTACATAGTGTATCTTGCAAAAAAGTGGTGAACAAGTTAGTGAACATTGCCATGCAGTTAAAAGATTGATCATATTACGTGCAATGCTGCGTTATTTAGATGGATGTATGTAGATGGCTTCGCATTAAATATGTAAATGTATTTACGTATTGCATGTGTGAGTGTGTATGTATAAAAGCGTCTGCATGTATCTTTGAATGGGTGGATGATAGTGTATGTGTCATGTTCATCTTGAGTACAGAAATGTAAATGTATGCTGATGATATATGCTTTATTTTCTTTCTTTGTACTTTTCTACATGTATTTCCTTTTAGACAGATAAAGTATCCATATTCATTTGTTACAGGAGCAAGATCAGAGACATCTGCCAAAGTGAATCGTGGGGCTGAAGGCTATGAAACTGAAGGTGTGCGAGGGCTGAAAACATTAGGTGTTCGAGATCTGACATACAAACTGGCATTTCTGGCTTGTACAGTCACCCCAAGCAACTCAAAGGTAGAATTCTTGTGCATGAATGATTTTAATTCTCTTTTGTCTTTGGATGGGCAAAAAAAAGTTCTGCAGATGAGAGATAATTTTATGTTGTCCAGCCTTTTATTGTTTTAAAAAATGGAAACTCAGTTTTCATTTGCCCTTGTTTGCCCTAAATCTGCTTTTAGTTTGCTTTTATTTTCCACTAATAGTTTTATCTTCTTCAGATGTTGATAAAGTTTGCAAGTACTTCTATGTATTTTACTGCAGAGACTCTGAAGAAAAAGTATTATATTCTGAAAATAATTTTTGGTTTCCGTTGTTTATTCGTTAAGTGATTTTACATTCCTTTGTCTGTTCTAGTTCGGTGGCTCTTCTCTGAGGGAGGAAGGTTTGACTGCTGAGGCTCTGAAGAAACAGATGTCCGAAGAAGAATGGCAGAAAGTGTATGAAATGAGCCAGGACAAAAACTTGTATCAGAATTTTTGTGCCAGCCTCTTTCCAACAATTCATGGCAAGTTACCATTGTCTTTGGGAGAAGGGGTTTACATTTTGGAGATTTTTTTTCGGTAAGGTGGAGGGTGTTTGTTCCCAACTTGTAACTGCCCAAGGCTCAGGTGGGAGGAAATTTTATTTATGTCTTGCACTAATTACAGACACAGCACTACCAACCAAGACTGGTCTGTGCAAGGGATTTTGTTTCATAAATATCATTATCACTTTGAAATGTAATATTGGGTGTTGGATGGAGATTTTATTAAAAATTTAAGGGAATTGTGTTTGTTGGGAGGATTAACAATTTTGTTAATGTTTGTTAGAAGTATTGCCTGATACTTTCATTATTTTTGTTACCTGCATGAATGCCGATCATTGTGAGGAACAGTACTTTTTTCCAGTATATAGCATTCATTAAAATTGTTTTGGCAATGCAATTTTGAGGGTGTTATTTTAATCACCGAGGATAAAATGTGTTTATTAATGGATGATTCTAAGTATGTTTATTTTTATGTTTTATTCTTGTGTGCAGGTAATGAGGAAATCAAGCGAGGAATATTGCTCATGTTATTTGGGGGAGTACCCAAAGTGACAACAGAGGGCACAAACTTGCGAGGCGACATCAACATCTGCATTGTGGGAGACCCGAGTACAGCCAAGTCGCAGTTTTTGAAACAGGTCAGTCATTACCATGAGGATATATTTTGTAATTGTTGATAAAATTCTGATGAAAACAAGGGTAAAATTAGCAGTTTGTATGAAGCTATTTTCTTACCATTAAAATTTGTAATGAGTTTTATGATTTTCAAATAGTTAAGGGCATGTGCGGGCAAATAAAGGTCAACATTTTCAATATTTGGGTCAAATTGGAAAACTTCCAATTTTGCTTCTTTATGCATTGTACATGAGACAGGATTGCTTTAGCGTGTAAAAAGAAAATGAGGGGAGCCTCCTCACGTTTTTGTCTTGATTTTGAAGTTCATTCTGAGGAAAAAATCTACTTTTTCACGGATTTTCTCAAAAATTTTTTCTGCAGAAAAATCCCTACTACTTTTTTATTTTGTGTCCGAATAATTTTTGCCAGGCTGTTTTGTCATCAAGTAACAAAGGTTTGTACAGAATAGAAATGTAGTATCTTTACTCATTTTTGTTTTATAGCTGTTTGAAACTGGAAAATTAGTGAAAAATAAATACATAAACAATCATCAAGTTGTGCCACAGAGACAGGATTACCAAATTCCAAATCCTTCCATACAAAGGTGTTTATATGTCCTAAGTTGCTTCATGCGAAGTTTCAGAATAATTGACAAAAAAACAAAAAAGTTATAGGCAAATAAAAAATGAGTGATAAACATCCAAAATGACCACCATTATTATTACATAATGATGAAAAAAAATTTTTTTGCTTGATTGCCATGTCCTAGCACTCAGTGAACAGGAATATGATGCAAAAACAGTCTTTTCTTAAGAAATGTGAAATTGTTTTTTTTTTTTAGTAGCACATGCCCTTAAAGTGTTGAACATATTTTTGTGTTTTTAAATTTAATTTCAACTTTGTTGAACAATTTATAAAACATGAAACAGAGTGGAAAACAAATTTGATCTTTTACCTGTTTTTTTTTGTTTTTTTTTGTTTCTTTTTATGATAGGTTGAGGAATTCAGCCCTAGGGGTGTGTACACGAGTGGAAAAGCTAGCAGTGCTGCTGGTTTGACGGCTGCTGTGGTCAGGGTAAGTTTTTGCTTTTTTGGCCTTTATATTAAAAAAGGATATGTAGATTTCCCTTTTGAATATTGATCACTCATTCTACAAATTTTGCAGTACCAAGGCTATATGTGAAATTTACAGGAAATGATTAGAGCTCGTTTAAAATTACTGAAACAGAGCAAATGAAAAATGTTAACCCTTTAAACATGTAAATGATGTATTGTGGACTTCACTGCTAGATTTGGTTCACTGATATAGGCTGTACATCATGGAAGTAGAGATACCATACCGTATATGCTGTGTGGCAAATTATGATGGTCTTTGGTGAAGTTTTGAATGTGATTACTGTGTGAGCCCGTAGTTTTGGTTTCAGCACACAAAAAAACCCTGGCAGATGGAACTAGCAGTGAATATGTTTTTGACTGCTAGAGGCTACTGCTAGTGAAAAAGCAAATAATTTGTTTAGTGAGATACAATCCATGGACCACACCGTATGATGATTCGCAAGTGTTTCATGATCAAGGGAACACAGTGTTATGCATTCTCGTCAGCCTCGATTTGATTGAACAGGGATTCAAACTTCCAACCAAAATTTGGACTTGTTTGGTTGTCGCCGGCTTTTCTACTTTTAGCTGATCAACTGCGGACTTGTTGAGTCCACAAGCCAATTGCGGTTTTATAATAATTTTTAATGCAATATAAGTCCTGCGCTATAACTGAAACCGAAGTATGATAGAATTTCGCTCATGCTTCGGCAGAGAGTTGAACTGTTGTTCGGCTGCTATTTAGTTTGAAGGTCAAAATCGAAGTCCATAGTGTGTAGTTTCTCACACCTTAGTAACAACATGCAGTCAAGTGGTCACATGAGAGTTGTTGATGAGAGTACCAACAACAACGAATAATACGCTGATAGTCTCAGAAAAACTAATGGAAGAGGAGACAACTGTTCAAGATCTAGATCTAGTTGTGCTTGGTGATTATGAGAATGTGATGAAAGCACTGCCTGTGGAATCTTTGAAGTTCTTGAAATTTCCACCTGACGACTAATCTTCTGATATCTCTCCCAGGTTCTTATTAAAACTTGCAAACTTCTCTCAAAGCAATATAAACTTCTAAATGAAAAGTATAGATTTTTAAAAAGTATCTTAGTACTTAGGTAACTGGATAGCACTTGACCATCATGATAAAGGATATGGCTGTTTGGTGAAAACAGTTTGACATCTCTGATTGAACAGTTAATTGACTGTTGTGACAGTTACATCATCATCCTGCTGTCAGTAATATGTTACTCTAGGGGACTGGCAAAGCATGAAAGAGGAGCATTACATGTAACGAAAAGTTGATATTGCAATTGTTGATCTCTTTGATCATTTCTTTTCTTCTTCCTTTCCTTCTCTTTTTCATTTTATCTTGCCTTTTTTTATAGTTCTGTGGGTTTTACTTATTAATTATAATGAATCTTATCAGGATGAGGAGTCTCATGAATTTGTGATTGAGGCCGGAGCTCTGATGCTTGCAGATAATGGTGTTTGTTGTATTGACGAGTTTGACAAAATGGACCCCCACGATCAGGTGGCGATTCATGAAGCCATGGAACAGCAGACGATTTCCATCACCAAAGCTGGAGTTCGGGTAAGAGGCCGTTGTTTTTCCAGTACAAATACTCATATATTAGCAGTATGTGTTAAGAGTTTGCTACATTCTGTGCCATTAAATTTGGAACTGCGAAAATGCTTTTCTCTCTCTCATCTCGTTGTGTCTGAAAATTTTTATTTATTTTGCTTTTTGAAGAGCAAACATATGATGAAAATAAAGAAAAATATATGCTTATAGACTGGCAAATTTTTTTTGGTGAATACATGTGTTATTAAAACTGTTTAATTCCTTCATATGTCAGCCTCAAATACAAGGAGACTAGCAGCCTACACCAAATGCAAGTCAGTTGTGGTCGAGATAGTTAATTCTCAAGTGACTCATTTTGTAATGTTTTCAACATCACTCAGGCAACACTTAATGCAAGAACTTCCATACTGGCTGCAGCCAATCCTGTGGGTGGCCGTTACGACAGGTCAAAGTCTCTCAAACACAACATCAACATGACAGCTCCCATCATGTCCAGATTTGATCTGTTCTTCATCTTGGTGGATGAATGCAATGAGGTATATTTTACATCTCTTGCTGTTGAAATGGCAATCATTCGTTTAAAAAGGCTTTATATATGGCCACTGCACTGCAATAATGGCATGGGTTTTTTTTTAGCATTTTTGAGGTGTTGAAAAAAAATGAGTTTTTATAGCATAAGCCACTTGATTAGGTAATCCATTATAATTCTGTGGACTTAATATATTTCTGTTGGCATATTTCTGTATTGTAATTACTTCGTGAGATAACTGTCACACTCAGGAATGTCATGAGACATCAATTGTAGTTATTTTGGCATGTCTTGCATAATACCTTTATTGTGAGCAGTGATGTATGTCTTTACTGTAAAGTTACATCTGTTTTATGTAATGCCATTTGTTGATTTAGTTGTGGATATATCATGATCTGGAGTAATGCAGAGAAAAAAATATCAGAATAATATCATAATATGAAGAAAGTTAATGAATGTTTTTCATTTTCAATAATTTTATTGTGGTTTATAATTGATAGCTTCAGTCTGTCCATTTATTAGCTTTTAATATTATTCTGCTATTTACTCAGGTGACTGATTATGCTATAGCTCGTCGCATTGTTGATCTTCATAAAAGATTGGATGAGTCCGTGGATAGAGTGTATTCAGTACATGACCTGTGTCGCTACATCCAATTTGCAAGGCTGTTCAAACCTAAGGTAATTTTTAATGATTATGGTCTATAGCAATGGATATTACTTTGTAAACATGCAGAGTAGAAGTCCATGCTTCAAAGAAAATGCGTTTGCATATTTTATGTCTCCTTTATAATAAATCATCTCTTAGACCTTTCATGTTTCCTCAGTGGCCATGCATTAGTCGTTTAACTCATTGTAAGTGTTTCTTGCACATTATATATGAAGCCTAAGATGCACATGGAAATGTTTCTCTTACCAATATTGCGGAATTGATGTTCAAGAACTCACTGTGTCTCTTTACTAAGATGAGAGGAAATCCTTCATTCTTTTCTTCATTTATTTGTTTTGTGGTTTTTTTTTTTTTGCAAAGTTTTGTCAACTTCCATTAGGAACTTTTTGATAGCGTTAATAACGGGAAGTCACTGTGAATAACGGAATCATTGGTCGAGCAGTGCCAGATGATCTTTGAGGACACTGCATGATGATGTTGAGGCTTCTGCCTACCATTTTAAAGTGAAAATGTTTTGGTTTTTTTGTTTTTGTTTTTTTTTTTGGTGCTTTGTAAGCAATCTCATTGACCAACAGTGTAAATAAAAAAAAACATGAAATTTCATTTTTTTTCCCAATAGTTCTGTTTCACCGTTGTTATAGTTTCCCTATTTGTGAAAAATTCAAAATTTATTTCATTTCCAAAAATCGAAATCAAAATAAAAAATTAGGTCTCTGGGAATTATGTTATATTATCTTGAAGTTCATTGTTAATTCTTTGTATTCAGATCTGTTGAAGCTGAATGATTGGAGGTATTTCGTTTTTCATGAAATCAAGTAACAAACGAAAGCTCCAGTCTGTCGTAGACAAGTGTCAAATAATGTCAGTGTTCAGTGAGTTGGAATTTATAATTTTCAGTTTCAGTTGTTTATTATATAAAATATTGATCATCTCCAGCTTAAGTCTGTAAGGTCTACAGTTTATTGAAAAATGTTGGAAAAAACAAAAACAAATGAAGAGCAGATTGGAAAATGCAGCAAACTGTTTGAAAGAATTTTATTGGTTTCTGATTTGCAAAATATAAATCATCTGATTGTGTTTGCTTTTATTTTCTGTATCAGTGCAGAATCTTTCTTTTTTTTTGCAAAAAAATCTTACCGATTTGTTTTGTTTTCGTTTTTAGATCAGTGCAGAATCAAGAGATTACATGGTGGAAGAGTACAAACGTCTGCGTCAGAGGGATGTATCGGGTGTGGGGTCGTCATCATGGAGGATCACTGTCAGGCAGTTGGAGAGTATGATTCGCCTGTCAGAGGCCATGGCACGCTTGCATTGTCAAGATGAGGTATGGTTCGATTTAATCTCGTATATTTGAAAAAGCAAATGGACTTTGAAAAAAATAATCTCGTAGGCAAATTAAGACCTATTTTTATGCTATAGAATTATAGTAGATACATTCCCAACTGATTAGGTGAACCTGCAATAGGCGCTCAGTATTTTTGCATTGATTTAAGCTTTCTTGATCTTGTCCTGTTGCACTTTCTCTTTCTTCATGCCCTTAATCTAGTCAACGTTTTTATTTTTCTATTTTTTTCTTTCTGTCCCTCCTTATTCAGGTTGAACCCAGGCATGTCAAAGAAGCTTTCCGCTTGCTGAACAAATCCATCATCCGTGTGGAGCAGCCAGATGTGGAGTTCCAGGATGATGAGCCAGTTCCTCAGGAGGCCATGGAAGTGGATGAGAACACAGGTGGGTGGAAATATGTTCTTGCCAGAGCTGTAGTTATGACACTTTTTGTGTCATCTGTTTTGTTACGGGGGTTTATCATCTAGTAGGAAGACTGACTTGTAAATTGTGATCTTGTTGCGGCAGTATTTCTTATACTCCACCTTGGATGATCCAAACTAATGCTGTTCAAATGGTCAGAGAACAAAACCAAAAAGGAATACTGATTATCATTTTTCCCATCCTTCTGATTAGTAATCTCTTATGTCCTGTTTAGGAAAGGTTATAACTTGTGTTATATCTGTTGCTGATTTCAGCACCAGCTCAGCAAATTCAAAGTTCAGAAGCAAGTGCTACTCCACTGGACTTGCCAGAACCTGCACCTACCCCAGCCAAACCTCACCTTAGACTGTCTTATGAGGAGTACAAACACATGGCCAATCTCATTGTGCTGCACATGCGCAGGGAGGAAGAGAAAGCAGGTGTGTAAAATACCATCAGTTTGAATTGCTAAGGAAGAGTTGGTTAATGTACATGGTTCATGGTTCTTGTGTGCATAGTTCATATATAATCGTGCCATGTAGACGTACAGTTTTTAGATGGCTGCATAAGTTTTTGCAGGAAAATTACAGTGTGTTGTTAGAAAGTAAATTACTGCTTAATTTAACTGTCTTAGTGGGGGGAAAAAAAACCTGGTAAAAAGCACTATTTGTGATAAAATGAATATCAACATTTTTATTTTCTGGTATGCATCATTCTCCAACCGTTACTTGGTTGATCTGACATATTTCTTGTTGGTTGAGAATCATTTCAGAAAAACTAAAATTTTCCTGGAAAGAAAAAAAAATGTTAGCAAAGAAGACACATTTGGATTTTAGTCAGCATCGTGAAGTTTGAAATTGTATAAGTGCATGGAGTTTGCTTTTTTTGCCCAATCAAAGATTTTTATGTCAAATCATTTAGATGTTTAGGGACACTGATGGTTTTTGAAACATCACATGAAAGGGACAAAACTTAGTTGGCTTTTCTTTAATTTTGGCCAACATTATGTGTGATATGTTTTTGTTTTTTTTTCTCTCTCTCTCTCTTCTTTCAACAGTGACAATTATTATATTGCATATTTTCAGAGGAAGATGAAACAGGGTTGAGAAAGAGTGATGTTATTGGCTGGTACCTGACTGAAATTCAGGATGAACTGGAATCTGAACAGGAGTTGATGGAAAAGAAAATAATAGTTGAAAAAGTTATTGACAGACTGATACACACAGTAAGTTTTGTTGCTTTATTCTTTGTGATGTGATTTTCTAACCAGTGTTTTACTATCACCATCCTGTCTGTTAAATCAGAACACTTTTCCATGAGATTGATTGGACATTATGACAAATACTTATCATTTTTGCATCTTATTTAAATTTTGTTAAGATCTACTTTTGTGTTTTTGAAGTAGTGACTGCCTTGTGATTATAACTCGATGGGTCTCAAAATTGACACTAATCAGGTAAGTGGGTACTGTTGCTGTTTCACATTTATTGAACTTTGCAGATATACTCTTCTTAACACAGTTAAAACGAATTTTGCGGGGAATGGAAATCATTTTCGTTCTATCGCTAGTTTGCTATATCCGAAGAGGCTAAATTGAAACAGGGATGCAAGTTAAATTATCGAATTACCTCCCCTGATTGAAGAGTGTCCGCATCACGACCTTATGTCTTAAAGCCACTCCATTTTCATTGTTCTTGTTGTTGTAGGTATACATATATATAAAATGTGTGGTTATGTAGCTGTTATGTCGTTTGTTATTTTTTTTTTTTTTTTAAAATTCTTCAAGACAAAGTGGAGGTTGGAGTGGCATACTACTTTCTGCAGATATCCGACTTTTTCAGTAAACCGTCATCAACTTCACAATCAGTGTCCTTTTGAACTGCAGCAATAAACCTGTTCTCCTACGTGTTTAACATGTTTAGTTTTGATGAATTCATCATTGATTGCCAGCCTAGATCTAAAATAGCTTTATCGTCAACTTAAAGCTCACAATTTTCAATATGAAACTGAAGAATACCTATCGACTTCTCAAAATTGGCTTTCAAGAAACACTGACAAGCATGACTGATTTGACTGAGAGAATGCCGGCAAGTGGAAATGTGTATAATGTATGATTGAAAAGACAAAGGCCAAGCCATCCTCTGATACGGTTTACGGTACCTTTCAGCCTCCTAGGGGGTGGTTATCTTGGCTGAATCCTCTGATACCGTGGTTGTATGGCTATAAATAACGACGAAATCGTAATAATCTCACACATGCACGTAATAGATGTCACCCTCTCACAGTACATCATACTCGATTGGGGCCACGAGCGACGGATGAGATGTGAAATGGGGGATGGTGTATTATTTCAACACGCTTGCGCCTCAGGCCTTACCGCTGGGCAGTACAGCATGTTGTGGGCGCTGGTATACTTGACTTGCTCACGGACGATTTCTTTGTCGGGACCTGTTGTGTCATACTGCTGGGCAGTACAGCATATTGTGGGTACCAGTAGACCTACTTGACGCACTCAGGAATGATTTGTTTGTTGGAGGGAACAAGTTCGGTACCTGAGATTGGTCTTGGTTACGCTTAATATGAAAGAAAAGTGCAATTGGGGAAATGAAAACTGTTCGTAATAAGCGCAGTTTTCGTATCGGCCCATCGTTTTCTTTCTTTGTAAGCATAAGAAATTACATAGCAAAAAAACCGTTCCCAAAGATTCTTTCTTAATAACGCAAGTTTCTTTTTAAGCGTTTTCTTACTAAGCGTGTTAGAGTGTAACTGAGGAAGTCTGCTAGTTTTTTTTTGTTTTTTTTTAAATGAGAGAGAGAGAGAGAGAAAGTGTCAAAGTCAAATTTACAATACTGACAAATTTTAAAATCTTCGATGACTTCCTGTGAACTACCTCTTGTAACATAACATGCTTGACAGTGAGTCTTGTCACTATTGACTAACTTTCTCTGTGTGACATATCGACAACTGATAGATTTAGCAATCATATTTATGAACTATGTAAGTTCAACAAACACAATCATCATTTCTGAGAAACCATTGCATATGAACAATGCTCATGATACATGTAAGAGACATGGGGAAAATATTCCTGACTATGAAAAATAAAATGCTAGAACTAGGACAGAAACTTTATGTTTCATACTTGACATCACAGCTATTGTGTAAAACCCAGCAAAAAATTACTTATAAAATATTTTCCTTCATGGCAGAATATATCAGGCAGCAAATGGGACAAGTAGTTGTAAATTTCTAAATAAAATTAATGTACAGTTGGAGAAATCAATAGTAAAAGCTGCTGAAAAAATTTGTCGACTGGGAGTTAACAAATAACAATACAACAAAAAAAAAGACAGAGATTCATCATAGGGTATAATCTTTGATGGTGAATGTTTATCTACCAGACAATGACAGTAAATTAATGAGAGATGCAGTTGTTCAGGGACAGATGGTCTATAAGAATTGACAGATTTGTCATGGAGCATCATAATTTGAGTTGAAGAATATTTGAGTTATGTCTGCAGTAAATTCTTGATTAAATGCTATTTCTTAGAGACAGATGATCTTTCCACAGTTGGGAAGATTTGCCATGAAGAAGAAGGAGCTGAACCATACTTAGTCACTATTTGAGACAGTAAATAACTGAGAAAAGCAATTTTTTTTAGAAACATGATCCGATACAGTTAAAATAGCTGAAAGCAGAATTAAAACAAAGAAAATCTAACTGACAGTAAAAAAAAAAAAAGTAGTAGTTTATACCTTTTTTTTTCACCTCCTGCTGAAGAATATTAATTATGATCATGGAAACAGAGTAACGACATATTTCTTAGATTTAAAAAAAAAAAAAGAATTGTGTGGGAATGACAGAAAGAGAAATTGGAAGAAGTAAAATAAAGCAAAATAACAAAGCCATAGACTAACTTGATGTAGAACACAATGGTCAAAACATAATGAAACAGATAAATGTAAAGAAAAAATTTGAAAAAGGAAAACTTTTGTTCCTGGCCATGGGGCCTACCTAAAAAACTGAAAAAAGACAAACTTTTTTTTCTAATAAAAAACAAAAATCAGCAATATCTGACAAAAATGAACACTAAGCTGCAATACATGTAATCACTCAGAAATAAAAAACCTATTGAGCTGCCTACCTATAAGTATAACCCTATAAGAGGAGTCGGCCATTTCTTAAAAACATTTGATCTTGATATCTTGTACAACAAACAATTCACATGAAGAAAAAAAAAAAAAACATGGAAAAAACGCGCCTAATAGTGTCATACACAAAATAACAACACTGTCTGAATCTTCATAGCAAATCATGGCACTCAAAACATCAAAAGTCATCAGCTGACATGTTAATATCTGCAATCAATACAGGAATACAACTCAAGTTATAAGTGTAAGATATACACTCCTCCTGTTTCTAGCCACACTCATCTATCAACAACTACATTGAAAACAAAACAGATAACAATTCTAGGTGTAAAATTAGCATTCTAAAACACACATCAATTGTAATATATCTGCATGTACATCAAATTGTCATGAAAGACAAACCTCTACAGTCAAACCACCACAAGGGAGAAAGAAAGAAAGAAAGAGATGATGCAAATGAAAGATGAAAAAAATCACTTTTCTTGTGACTTCCATGCGGTATAGCAAATATAATGCTGATCTAAAAGCACAACATACTCAAAATAAGGATTTTCACTCACTGTTCTCCCATTTGTCACAGGAAGAACTTTTCTCATTAAGATAAAGATTCTCTTAAGCACAAAGATAGATAGCATCACACTGACATATCTTGAAGAAATCATAACCCTATTACTCACAGAAGATGATACACACCAAATGGGGACCCCGGTGTAGATAATTAAGTTCTTTGTGTCCGCCTGCAGGTGGTGAAAGCCCGCCATCAGTAAGATGTCTCCTATGCAATGCCATTCTCAACATTCCAGGGAAGACATCTCTTCTCTCCTTGTTCCTGTCTTCTGCTCTCTATCCTCCCTTCCCTTTATATCAGCCTTTTTGATGCATTAACATATCTTACCATGTTTGGCACAATATAGCCGTGATCGTACTGATGTGCCATTAAACCCCAATACAAACAAACAAAACACCAAATGGGACTATGTCAATAGAAAAAGCTACCAAATTTTTCAGTCCCTTCTGTAATGCCACATAAAAATGACACGCCATTGGTATCAGTATCAGGTGCATAAAATTTTGGTCACTGTTGGCATTTTTTTTTTTGGTGGCTATATATTGTGCACGTAAGATTTTTGTCACTCAGGCACTTTTTCTTTGTGACTGGATCCATTCCATTAATGAGACATGACTACAGTCAAAATTACACATGTAGTACTTATTGAATGCAGTAAACACTATGAATAACCCATAAAAAAACATATGAGGGAGGGTGGGGATGGATGGGGGGGAAGAATAATCAAAGGGAAATTAAATAATATTTTAAAGAATCTGGTTATCCTAATGGTTACCATTTCCATCAACAATGCCAAAATTCCATTACCAGCTAGAAATCCTGATAAAGACAACATAAATGCACACAAAATAAAAAGGCTTCATCTTTTACGAAGTGTAATTTAAAGAAATGTTTTAAAAAAATTAGAACAATTGCTACTGCATTTGACATTTTAAAAAAAACCTGAGACAACATATTTTCTTTCTCCAACAAAAGTGGCGTTGTCTAGCAGCTGAGTCCTTACACCAAAAGTATCACGAACTTGCTACAATTACATATCCAACAGAATTATATGATTACTATGGATGTATGGAAAAAAAAAAAAAGCCCTGTAAAATAAGGACTGACATTGCTTTTTCGGAGAAGGAAAGGCGAGTCTTTTTAATATATTGTTTAAAATTTTTGATGCATCACTTGACATTATCATCAATGTCCTATTCCATCTTAGATGTCTCCGCCGCATACTGGTTATAATAAAGCAGGACAAAGTTACCAATGCAGAGTTCCTGTCTCTAATAGTGTATACCCCAGTGTGTCCACCCTGTGTTGACAGCACAGATTTCACTGGCTGGGCCATGTTTGCAATGTGGAGGACAAGAGAATCTCTAAAGACATCCTCTACGCAGAGCAATTGTCTTGAAAAACAAAACATTGGCTGACCCAAGCTGTACTACAGAGATGTTGTCAAGAGAAATATGAAGGCTCTTGGCATTGACATGGAGTTCTGGGATAACCTTGCAGCTGACCACTCAATGTTGAGAAGCACCCTGACTCAACATCTCAAGTCAAGAGAGGAGAAGCTGATGCATGCAGCAATGCAGCAGTAGAAAAATGTACACGCAGATGGGAGCACTCGAATTCCTATAGACCAAAGACCATCTACGAAAGCGATCTTTGCTATAGTGCATTGTTCTCTGCAGCCACAGGTGATACTGCTCCAGCCTAGTGGACAACCAGGATTTATACATCTGCCATGGTCAGCAGTGACTGACAGAGGCCTATTATTACTACTGCCAGGTATTTATGATTACAAGTTGATATTTATTCTTTTTGTGAACCTTATACATGACTCATGTTAATGACAGTTGTAAGTCTCACAATAACAATGAATTATAATTATTTTGCACTCAAATTACCCAACTCAAAACAGTTTAGAAACCAATGAGTTCAATTTTCAATACAAAAATTCATATAGCAAAAAAAAAATGCATGAAACAAAAAGATCACTTATAGTATCTGACTATATTCTAAACATTCAGCCTTTAATTTCTAGCAGTAAAAAGAAACATACTAGCTCCAAAAATATGTGATCCAATGAAGTCTAAAATCATCCTAAACTCACATGTCGCTGGAGGCTTTATGATTCAGAAAAGCACAGTTCTGGGACAAGATGTAGCTTACACTGTAATATTCTGTGACACACTGCTAAAATGGAAAAAACAGACATCTTTTTCAATGGACACATTTTTTTTAAAGAGTGTCTACTGAAGTACAATTATTTACGAGGTCCATCACCTCTGTACTAGTGAAAAAATTTTAAAACCAGAGATAAACACAGAGCTGAAAACCAAAGTTCATGTCTGCAAGATCCGTTGTCTTTGTTAGTGTTTCCTTTTTGGCCTTCTTTCTTTACAGTATAATAAGGCACGCCAAGAATCGAAGCAGCCTTCTTTCTGGCCACATCTTCATTGGGATTATCGAGGTTGGGATCAAACCAAATATAAAAACAGTCCTCTGTGTCAGGAACCACCTCAAAGGAATGTCCCATCACCACCTCACAGAAATGGTGGGCAGTGCCGTAAAGTTTCTGGAAAGTCTGACATTTTGAGCCAACAGGACAAGTATTGATGCCTGTGTTAGGATAGAAAAATATGTATTTGTGAAATATAACATCTTTCTTCATGTCATCAGTAGTCTCAGATACCATTATAAATTCTCACATGGTGAAGCACTGGAATTTCTCGATGCAAGTATGAATCCTTTCAGCGCTTCAATACTTATGATTTGTATACATTCATTCCCTTGCTTCTATATTAGAAATATATGCCAAAGATCAAGTTTCTCAAAAATTCTGGGAGACCAAGCCGCAGTGAGCACTGAGATATGTTCTATTCAAAAACAAAGATTTTACTTTTAATGCATAAATTAAACCTGAGAATGCTTCATTCGGGATCCCTCCAGTTTATCTTATTTTGAACTCAACAACACATTATCAACATTGATAACCATTCCTTGGCAATTTCAAGCACGAGAGATTACATTTTACTACAAGTTTTCATATGTTGCTTATTCAAATCCCTTCAGGAAACCCCTTACCTTTGGACCAGTCAAACTCCTCCGCCCAATTTTCCACACAAGCAAAGTCATCTTTGCAGGCATTCCACCAATTATCACACGCAGACTTGCACAAGGGAACATATTTGAACCTCTCGTTGCGTATTTTCCGTACATCCTTGGAAAAGAATAATATATATCTGACAGACATTTTACCAGAAATATTGCTTGAATATCAATCACCATCTTTTCTTTCAGGAAGAGGATATTTTGAGCTGCATTATATTTGCTGACATGTCGACAACTTTTTCAATTTGACTGCTATTCCTTACCTTGTACTGTGGTGCAGGCATTATCTTGACATTTAGTAGCAACAAATCAAATGTGCGCAGTCTGTATTTATACACAGGATGAATCTCTACTCAGTTGTGCTACAGTGATATTTATACAGACTGGCTCACTTACTTTGATATTTCTCACCATGTCGCCCTAACAGGGGGTTTGTTGGTATTAATTTTGTCAAAACAAATTTTCTTTGTTATTCCATATCAAAGAATAACTAAACACCCCTGATGACACTGCCAACTCAACAACTTTCACATTGACCAGTGATCAAACTATTGAATGTAGAAGTGAACTCAATTATGCGTACATAAAAGCTACAACCTATAAATCAGAAAGCTCTCTTGTGCTCTCATGCTACCCATCTTAAGACCATTTGAACATGTTTCTTTGTAGCCATGGTGAGTCAAACGCTGGTCCATCTGATCTAAAAACAATGATCTCACTCCATGTGGTCAGAGAGGTGACAGCTTACAGTTTATATTGAGATATTATAATATGAACGTGATAACACCCCTTTATGAAGTGGTCTGGTCTAAACAGTTTCGTTAGTTATGGATGAAAATGTAACAGAAAGGTAGGAGTGTCACAAGTGAGAAACTTGACGTTCCTATGTAACTGATATGTACTTATGAGTAAAGCCCCTCAACCAATGACTACTTTCAGTACTATGTCTAAAGAAGGAGTGAAGTTAGGAAAGAGATTTGAGGAAGCGCATGGTCATTCAGGGGTCCGATGTAGGCCTACATTGTCATTCCGAAGCTTGGGGGAAGTCATTAGTTAAAACAAAATTAAGCACTAATGCCACCAATCCAGATTGACAGCTCACTGCAGAATTTCTGCTCATTAGGGGCCGGTTCGCAGATCCTAGAGTTAAAAAACTCTACACAAAGATTATTTTATGGGTCTTAAAAAAAAAAAGGTTTGTCATGAGAAAAACTTCATCAAAGACATTCATCCCATTTTGTTCAAGGATAAACAAACAGGCACTGTCAACTGATATGAAGCAAAGGGTATAATACTTCATTACCAATGTTTATAAAATAATTATGAGAATATCTAACAACAAAAAATGAACAACATTTGTATGCAATTGGTATTTTGTGAAAATGATTCTTTTTTTGTAAATTAAAAGATATATATCTATACACTAAATCTCCCTGAGCATCTACCGTAAAATACAGTACTTCTAGTAGCAAATATTACAAATAGGTAGACTTGATGCAAAGTTGTGTCATGGACAAACTAAGAGTTCAACTTCGATAAATTATGGAGTTTAGCTTAGATTATGCATATTTTATCTTATACAAATATTTATCCATTATCAGCAAATGGTACTTCACATCATTAAGCCTCTGGGGTCATGACACACCTGGCTGATATAGCTCAGCTGACTTTCATGGGTGACAATAAAGTGAAATAAAATAGTACATTACAATATGTGTGAAAAATAAATTACAAAGCCAACAAATTCTGCTGCGACATTCAGTATTAAGAGACATGACCCTGGACAAACTAATTACATCACTTCATGTTACCCTCGCAAATCTTGAAATTACTGGAAACTGCTCACCTCCACAAGCCAGGGCCCCACATTAGGAGAGCACTCATAAAAACACAAGTCCATCAGGAAGTGTTCACGGCAGCGGGGTGTGAGTTGCCTGCAATGGTCCCAATCAAAGTTCAGCCAATTTCTGTTGATGTGCATTCCCTCTGCAGTTTCCAAAGTGCAACATGATCGTGCAGCCCATGGAGAGCAAAACTGGAGAACATTCAGTACAAAGTATTCTGTACAAAAATGAATAAATTTAAAAAAAAAAAAAAAAAGTTATTAAGGAAATTTGGCAATAGTGTCATAGCTTTTTCAGTACCCTCTGTTTTCCTTTCAAATCATCACATTATATTTCCGATACACCAATCAATGAAAATGCATCTAGCATCATAATTGCATTATATATGAGGGTGTGTGCAGGTAACTTATTCACTTCTCAGCAGTAAGCTAGATATGAGTGTGGATAAATGGAATCCAAAAATATATAAATTTATAGGTTGAAGATAAGAGATCATCATATACTTATTAGTAGACAAGATTATGGGAAGTTATCCATAGGTGTGAGTGGACAGTTCATGGAGTGCTGCCATACTTATTACAACAACAGTTTTAATCTTACTGAAACTAGATGCTTTAATGACAAAATTCTTAACTACCATTTGTATACTGATTTTAGTTTGAGCTTGAAAAGACTTAGTAATCATCTGACTGAGCCAAGAGCAAAATATCTGGAATGAATATTCTACAGCATACACCTGTCATACCCTCATTCGTTAAGATATATAATGTCAGATTAAAAATCTCTACGATGTTTCATTCCCCGATTATAGATCTATGGACTAGATCTAGATTACAATGCACATGTGGATATAGCCCTAGCCCAATGGGCTCAGTGGTGACCAAATGTTATGAAGTACCAACAGACCTGTTTTACCAATCCCTGCTCTGGTCCAGGAGATGACTTATGATTCCTTCCATCCAAACAAATGTTCATGTAATCATCAATCGTTGTCAAGTTGTCTAATCGAGAGGACGCCAAAAGTCCCACCTCTAACAGCAAGACAAATGCTACAGCTATTCTCATTCTTGTTCAACTTGTGTTCGTGATGCTTGTCTTTCTACTAGTGCACATCCAGGCCTAGGAAAAAATGTGAACCAAAATCAGGTAAATCCTGAGTAATCTTTTATGAGTCAAAAAGCATGAAACATGGATCTCTAGATGTTTATCAATGGACAAGAAAAAGTGTTCTCCTGCAAGCCGTTAAAATCCAAAGATTTCAGCTAATTAAGCCAATTCTGTAGCCAACAGACTAATTCTAAGTTTTACCTCCTATGTGAGACTTGACCAAATGTAGCTATGATGTGACGAACAATGGCACAAATTGTTGAGTCTTTGGGACCACACATAAGGAAAGTTCCATTTTTCTCTCTATATGCTAACATACTGCATAAACAATACACAATAAATATTTTATTCAGGTAGAACGTAGTCCACAGAGTAAATAAAGGAATTGAGTAGGCCTACTATTCCTAAGTGAAAACTCAATATTTGATGATATCTTGATATATTCACCATCACCACATAGATCTATATCTAATGGCTCTGGTTAAGAACAGTGGTTGCCTTTTATTTGCACAACTGTGAATGACTTTGAGTGAGTATTGATATTCGTTTGAAATTTAATCTATAGTATAGTATCATTCATATGAACTTTTCCATGTAGAAATCACTGAGTGACAAACTAAGACTATCATTTTTGAGTAATCATATGGGACCAGTAGATGTAGTTTAAACAAAATACAGGACTACGCTATGAATGCCTGACAAGCGCTGCCAAATTCAGAGCAAATCCACTGATCATTACTGCGCATAGAGTCTAGTCATACAACTTGAGGAATGTACGTGCAGGCAGCAATTTAATCATCACTTTTTTTTAACATCCATATAAAACATGGAAATGATTTTTTTTTAAGCTTCACTGATAATTACAGATCTAAGCATCATTGATTATCATAGTATATTAGTGTTATTGGTATGAAAGGCTAGATCTAGATCTAGGCACTACCGTCTCACTGCGGTCCCGGTAAAAATGGCCTGTATCGATACTGCGATTATTGCCTCGGCGGTGTGCACGGCCGAGGGTCCCAGCAGGTTAGGGCCAGGGGGTTGGTCTAGTTCATTTTACAGTAATCGATATGTATATTGCCGAGGCAATAATCGCAGTATCGATAAAGGCCGTTTGTACTGGGACCACAGTGAGAGGGACCCATGCATTCACGGAATTCTCATGTAAATCTAGATCTAGCTCTATTCCAGATCTAGAGCCTAAATCTAGACCTAGATCGTATCGTGAAATATGAAATAACAAAGTTCAGATCTAGATCTATATCCAAATAAAAGATAACAATTAACATCTAGATCTAGATCTAGTCTTGATATAGACATTCTAGATCGTATTACTGGCAGATAGACTAGATCTATAATAAAGCCTAACTTAGATCTACATCTAGGCTAGATTTCTTTTTCTAAGCCCATGGCATAGATCTAGACTAGATCTAAATCTAGATCTAATCAATGACAAGAGATTAACAATACCAGACTAAAGCTAGATCTAGATCTAGACTAGACTAGATCTAGATTTAGATCTACTCTAGATCTAGACTCTATATTTTTACCAAGAATTATCTAATCTGGATCTAGATTACGTTTACTTCGGATGAAATAACATAATAGAAAGATTACATCAGCTAGATAGCGATGTTTCTCCCTCGGAAAGGCGCAGTATGTTGTAACTTCGTCAAATATACCTAGCAAATGAAAATACTGCCCGCCCACCTGCTTAACTCCGCAACACAGTTGGCTGTCCCCCAAGGAAAATGCATGATCCTCGCATGCTCTGTGATTTTATAATTTTATCTCTCTTAGTACGTAAGTTTAGGAAAGGAAGGTGGGCGATCACAAATAGCAAAGGTATCGGCACAATTCACAGAGGCAGACTCTTGATGCTTGAATCTAGATCTAGATCTAGTTAAGTTAAATTTTTTGTATTATCATAGAGTACTGCTACTATAATTCATGACTTTTAGATCTATGTTCTCATTTTTAAAACATGATGTACTCTCTACAGTCGTCATAGCAACGCATCAGTCTCCATCATATTTCTTATTTAGATGTCAGCAACCTCACATTTTTGTAGTGCATGAGTTTCAAATGCTTATCATGTATAATTCTTTGTAGACTACTTCAATATTAAAAAAAAATAATAATAAAGTAAGATTTCCAGCAAAATTCCAACTGCATCTCAGAGAGGTGTCAGTAGAGAGCCTTCATGTCCTTACATCGTTACCTTTGACCCTGCAGATCTGGGGTGAGCACTGGGATTAGAACGAGGTCAAGTGTTAATATAATCAGGTCAGGATATCCATGCAGGTGCCGAATGTCAAGACTGTAACCCACATTCACAATCTCAAAGCAATTTTACCGTAAATAGTTAGCAATTTCCAATTTTGTCATGGGTTTGCTTTTTTTTTTTTTTCCATTCCGTGATTAAAAAAGGATAAATAAGAATGGTAGGCAGACAATTATACTCATTTCATATCAAACACAGATCTTTTTCAGCCATCACAGAAACCTTTGTTTTCAGTGTTTTGTTTGTTGTTTGTTTTTTAACTGTAAATAGCCTTCACGTTACGTTCTCTTTGCGCCTTTCAACCTTTTGCGGCTGGGTATCTCGAGCCTCTGGCTCATCATTTGGTTTATAATGAAAAGATCTAGTGAGCTCTATATCAACGTTTCGTTACCGCGTCATTTAACACAAACCCACGAGGGGCCTCTACTCTCTTTTGGCGGGCTTCGATAGCTTAGTGACAATATACAGTATCGACACCTCTTTGTCAGGTTGCAAAATGCCCAGTTAGCCTACTGAGAGCGGGAGTCTTAAAAGCGTGATTCGGTTATTTCGCTTCTTTTCAACCCTTTTCTCCAACTTAACTTATTATCCTCTCTCATTCAGCCCTCAGCCCTCCACATATGTCGAAAATGGGAGAAAATCGATTTCTATGTGATAAAATGATGAGTTCACAGATTGTGAAAGGCAGAACACAGTTTTCCATCGAAGCATCGAGCCTATTTCTATTCCATGTTTATAGCCAGAATAGCACAAAATCGACCCTTGGGATCCTTATATATTGGAACATTTTCTCATTATTTGTAATTTAAATTTAATAAGATTCATATCAAGATATATACTGGTACAACAAGTCCTGCTACTCCACTGAAAGGCTTCAAAATTGATACTGATTCTAACAATGTAATTCAACAATATCATAGAATAAACGTTTATAGTATCGTCCATTCCATTAAATACCTTTTCCGAAAGGAAAAAAAAAGTAGATATACAGGTATAGCAAATTGTATTACAGACTATGATAAGACTATGGAGATCAATGTAGAAGAAATACACATTCATTATTTGTAGCTGTTATTATTATTTGACTGTTCCAGAGTGGCATAGCAACATATTTAACAATTTTCTCTCCCTCTCTTTCTCTCTCTCCTTCTATCTTTGGTTATCTACTAATCAACCAATGTACTTACTTACCTATCTACTTATCTACCACTTTGCTGTGTCGGTGTCGGTGGCCTAGCGGTTGGGCCATCGGACTCGGGATCTGAAGTTCCGGGTTCGAATCCTGACAGGTCCCGACGTTTTGTCCTTGGGAAAGACAATTTACA
>JBCEWB010101313.1:0-12120 GCA_039654565.1 Peronia peronii | reverse complement strand
GATATGTCGCCTCAGGTTATTGGAGAGGCGGGGTGGGGGGGAGGGGGGAGGGGGGGGGAGAAATGGGGGTGGGAGGGTTGCCTTGCATCATGGATCGATATTCACTGATCAAATGTATGAGTGTTAGAAGACAGATAGTCTTAAAACGAAGAGCGGTAAGTTGTTAAATTTTGTCATTTTTGATATTTTTTACCTCATGTATCTCCTTCAAATGAAGAGACAGAAAGCCCATCTTCAACTATCTTCAAGATTGTTATTTTGCCTTTGGTATGGTGCCATTGGTTATGGGGGGGGGGGAGGGGGAGGGGAGGGAGGAGT
Organism: Peronia peronii; assembly: GCA_039654565.1. Lineage (NCBI taxonomy): Eukaryota > Metazoa > Mollusca > Gastropoda > Systellommatophora > Onchidiidae > Peronia > Peronia peronii. The sequence goes on along the minus strand of JBCEWB010101313.1, from coordinate 11,802 downwards.
TATATTAGGCATCAATATTCACTCATCAAGTGTATCAGTGTTTGAAAGGAGATAGTATTAAAACAGACAGCGGTAAGTTGTCAAATTTTGTCATCTTTAATCGCATGCACCTAATCCAATTGAAAAGATAGAAAGTCCACCATCCACTTATTCAAAATAGTTATCATGACTCTGGTATGTTGCCTTAGGTTATTGGGCTTGATTCCATTAGGGAACGATGTTCACTGATCAAGTTATCAGTGTATAAAAGCAGATAAATCTTAAAACGGAGTGCGGTAAGTTGCCAAATTTCGGCATACTTAATCGCATGCACCGATGACAATTGAAGAGAGAGAACGACCACTTTTGACTATCTTGAAGAATGTGACTTTGCCTTTGCAATGGTGCCTTAGGCTATTGGGAGTGATTCCATTAGGGATGATAATTCACTGGCGGAATGGATCAGTGTAAGAAAGGAGATAGTCTTATAACCGAGAGAAGTAAATTGTCAAATTTCTTCAACGCTAATCGTATGTGCCCTTGGCAAACAAAGAGACAGCCTATCTTCGACTATCTTCAAGATTGTTATCTTGACTTTGGTTTGGTGCTTTGTGTTTTTTATTGGGAGGTGAGGAAGGGGAGGGGGGAGATTTCTTTAGGCATCGATATTCACTAATTCACTAATCAACTGTATCAGAGTAACGCAGGGAGATTGTCTTAAAACGGAAAGCGGTAGGTTGTCATATTTCGGCACATTTAATCGCATCCCCCCCTTCCCCCCCCCTCCCCCCCCACACACAAATGAAAAGAATGAGCAGCCATCTTTGACTATCTGTTATGTTGCGTCTGGTATAATGCCTTAGGCTATTAATTGTGCTTTCATTAACGACCGATATTCACTGATCCAATGCGTCAGTGTAAGAAAGGAGATAGTCTTAAAACGGAGAGCGGTAAGTTGTCGAATTTCGGCATATTTAATCGCATGAACAATGTTGAAGATATTCAAAGATGGAGGTTGATTCTCTTCATTTGTGAGGGGTGCATATGATTAAAGATACCGAAATTTGAAGACTTATCGCTTTCCGTTTTAAGAATATCTCCTTTGTTACACTGTTACATTTGATCAGTGAATATCGTTCGCTAATGAAACCACAACTAATAACCTAAGACACCATACCAGAGGCAACATGACTGTGTTGAAGATAGTCAAAGAAGGTGGTTCATTCTGTTCATTCGTGAGGGGCGCATGCGAGTAAAATGAGTAAAATTTGACAACTTACCGCCCTCTGTTTAAGACTATATCCTTTCTTACACTGATACATTTGATCAGTGAATATCGATCGATAATGGAGCTATAACTAATAAGATAAGACACCATACCAGAGGCAACATAACAGTGTTGAAGACAGTCAAAGATGGGGGTTTATTCTCTTTATTTGTGAGGGGGAAAGAGATGCATTTAAAGAAGCCGAATTTGACAACTTAACGCGCTCCGTTTAAAGACTGTCTCCTTTCTTTCACTGATACATTTGATCAGTGAATATCGATCGCTAATGGAGGCACAACTCATATGGCATGCATCAGTAAGAAAGGAGACAGTCTTAAAACGGAGAAAGATAAGTTGTCAAATTTCGGCATGTTTAGTCGCATGTGCCCATCAGAAATGAAAAGAAAGAGCAGCCCTCTCTGACTATCTTCAAGATAGTTTATTTTGCCTCTTATATGGTGATTTAGGTTATTTTTGTTTTTCCATTAGCGAACGATATTCACTGATCAAATGTATCGGTGTAAGAAAGGAGATGGTCTTAAAACCGAGAGCGGTAAGTTGTCAAATTTCAGCATCTTTAATCGCATCCGCCCCTCAAGATGAAGAGAATGAATAACCATCTTTGACTTAACAAAATTTTAATGCGGATCATAGAAATCGATGATCAGTCATTATGTAGAATTTAGCACGTGGTATCTCTTTTGTTAAATGTACTTCTATCTATCTATCTATATATATAGTAATATATATAACTATATCTAAATCCACATCTTTATCGTATTTCTATCTATAATTACATTTATATTGTAATATAAATATATATATCTATATCTATATTTTTCATCTACCTCTAAATCAACATCTCTGTTTATAACTGCGTCTATATATATATTTGTATTTGTATTTGTATCTATATCAGCATCTGTATCTGAACCTATATTTGTATTTAATATATGTCGATGTCTGTATATCAATGCAGATATATAATGTTATTGATGTATATTTAATGCATTGATATCTTCACCTATATCTATCTATGTATATATCCACGTCTATGATCACATGTAAATCTAAATCCATACCTATAGCGCGTATATGAGGTAGAGAGACAGAGCTTGACTTGGTTTGTTTCGTCTTTCAACCTCCTTCCTGGTGGTTATCTCGAGAGACAGAGCTATTTCACTCGTGCCATTGTGGGATCGCCATGCACTTTGTTATTGTGGCCTAGGAGTAAATAAAAGAAAACAAAGAAAAGAAAAAGATATACATTGCTAATAAGTGAGGTACTCTTGAAATGCAAGCCATCTGTGATGCAAGATACTTGACCAGGCAGGATTTTGTTGTCATTCAAGATACTGTACCGGCTGGCATTTGTTTTTCTTTTTTTGTGTTTTTTTTTGTTTTTTTTTGTTTTTGTTTTTTGTTGCTTTTTTTGTTTGTTTGTTTGTTTTTCAATGACACTGTCAGAAATGTGAGACGGATTATTACTAATCATTATTGTAATTTCTCTGTCATTTATTTTGCGTAACAAAATCTATTCTTTCATACGTTCTAACAACTATTTTCCTGTTTCCTGGTACAGGTTGACAAAAAGTCACTTTTAGCTCAAATCTGAAACTATCGGTTTAAAGAAATAATGGGCCATTTTCCTGCTAGTCAAATAACTTCAGTTTGCTAGATCCATGCAATACAAACAAACATTTGTGAAGAATGAAACAATCATTTGCTCTTTATGTTTCGGAACAAGGGAAACATAAAACTGTGAAATTAATAAATTATGATGAATGTTTCAAAATTTTCCCCTGACTCTTCAGACTTACGGGAACTAAAGAAGAATTGCAAAATACTGTAATTATATAGAACATCTCACAGGAAGAAACGGTGAAAAAAGTAAACAACTATACCTTTCACACCATCATTACGGGGAAGGGAAGGGAAGATGGGGAGTGAGACCGTAAATGGGATTTTAGCTTAAAAATTTTAAAGAGAAAAGGTCTGAGTTTATTTTATTTCTCTTTGCAAGATCTATTGTCTTTGGGCTGTAAGCAGTTGATGTAGGCAACACTTGGTTATGATGTTTTCCACCAATTATCTTTGGGCTATAAGCAGATGATTGGATGGAACATTTTGAGGCTTTTGAAGAAGTTTAAGACATTGAGTTTTCAATCAGAAATCATTCGCAAATGTTCAGTCCTTATTTTAATGTTTTTTAACTGTGAAAACCTAACGCTTTCCTTTTTATTTTATGATTTTTTGTTGTTATTGGATTTCACCACAAGTAGACTTTTTAAAAGCATCTTTACGGTGTCTTAAACAATAAATATGTATGTATGAGTACTGTTTATAATTCTTGAGAAAATTTGTCATTTTTGGGGTATAAAAGAAACATACTAATAAGAGACACATAATCGTCAGCATTAGATTTGGAATTTGTCTCATATCCCAACAGTACATAGAATCTTTTGCATGACATATACAGGGTAATAGTACATATTTCGCGCTACTCATGGCTAATTTTTTTGTGTATTTTGTAAGAAAATGTTTCCAAGAGCATCAGAAATAACATTGAGGGTAGAACTTAAACAATTGCTGACTGTCACTGCCCACAAAATATTAGTTATTCTCATGAGCGAAACGCGAGTTAAGATTTACTGTTATGCCCAGACAGTTGAACTGCACAAATAATTTTCCTTCGCTGCTAAAAAAAAAAAAAAAAACGTGTGTTTGTTGTTGTTTTTTTTTGCGCGAAAGCTATACAAAAACTGTCAAGTCGATCATTTTACAGAGCTCTAGCTTTTCTAGGTATTTGTTTTTAATCTTGGATGTGACACCAAAACTGCTTTATCTTAGAGAATAGTTTCTTTAATGTATCATCATCATCGCATTTGCAAGTTCATGCAAACATGATAACGATGTCTCTGTTGGCTGTGCGTACACAGACGGACATCTTGTAAACGTTGAGTGTTCATTAACCAATTAAATTTGTTCTTTAGTTTTTTGGGGTTTTTTTTTGATATTAAGAAGATTTTGTAAATTTCATAAGACCACAACAATAACACAACAACAACAACAACAACAACAACAACAACAAATTATCTGCCTGTCGGGAAAAAAATGATACACTACTGTCTCAGCTGAATAAGGCTTTAACCTAAATAGGTACGTTATAAAAGAACTAAGCGCACTCTTTTGATGCCGAGATAATGTAAATATCAGACAACATCTAACTTCACAGTGAGAAATAACAACTTTTGTTTGCAGTCTCGAAATTGGTAAAAAACAAAATGAACAGAATGTCTGAAATAAGATGTCTTTGTTTTTAATCCTCTTTTGCTCCTTTCACGATTCTTGGTTCTTGATAAGGTGAAGATACTGCGCAGTTTAGTATTTATATTTTGTTATGTCTTTCGGTACTATACAGTGCTGCCATACACGACACCGCAAGCAAAATGTTACACTGTACATATAGGAGGCTAAGATGTTTATCAACTTCTACCGAACACAGAAAATGCTCTTGTGTAACTTTATTAAAGGGTTCATCATTGCATATCATTACAGTTCCGTCTTTTATGTCAATTAAGTAGCATCAACATCAACCAGATCGTTGTTGCTGTTGTTGTTGTTGTTACTTTTCAACAGGGTATACCATTCCCTCTCTCATTGTATTGATCATAATCTGTGTTCGTTTCATATTCTTTATACGGTCTTTGGCGAGGGTCTCTGTTGTAAGAATTGGAATGACAGAAGGTCAGTATTGCACCAAAATCTCCTACCTAATTTCGTCATCTGGAGTGAGCCGAGATTTGTTCAAAACATGATAAAGACAACCAAAAAGTATCGTCGTATTAACAATGCTGAGGAAATATCCAAGTGTCCTCACCTGAGAGCAGAGACAGCCAACACATTGGGAAGAGTGTCCCGCTCGTCAAAGTGGTGGTATCAGTTATCCTCGTCTGATGACCATCTTTGTTGTGGCCATCGTGGTTTCGAACATTGAATTTGTTCCAGTATGTGAATTTTACACTCTCAAAAAGCTGGAAACCCAACATTGTTTATAGTAGTATTTAGTATAAGGAAAGTGACAATCATTTCCCTTTGAATTGTAATGTTGTTTGACCAGTTAATTAACCACGAGAGTGTCGATACAAAAATGCTATATTAGGGTTTCTAGGATGATATTAACTGTTCGTGCTAAAGGAATATCGGTTTATACTTGAAGGTGATGTAATATGAATACCATCTTATTAATCTGTGTTGTTTAGAAGAATTCCAGTACATGTAATAATAAGCAAAACTTTGATCCCTCAAGCACTTAAGATTAACTTAAAGTTAATTCTGCTCATGATAAAATCTTGCTACAAACAGCCTATATAAATATTTCCTTTATTTTAAGATACAGCTCAGACCATTCCTGTTTTATATGAGCTGTAATTATTTTAAATTTTAGCGCGACTTTCTCTATGCTATTCCGATGACTCGTCTCCTCAAGGTGTTAATACATTTTCTCGCTATAAAGTTTTGCAGTTTTTTTTTCTTTTTTTTTTCATGATCATTTTTGAATGTTGTAATGCTGAATTATCATCAATGGCCCTTGTATACAGATTGTATTTATTTGCTTATAACGTGAAAATGAAAGCATTTTTTAAACACGAGTCTTCTAACCAAGAGTCAATGCATCTTTATTGTATTCATTAACTTGTAAATCTTTTTGTAAATGAGAAAAGTGATACACCTTTATGGCCCCTATAGTTCAAACGTTACTGTATGGACTTCCCTGGGCTCGGGCTTAAAAAAAAAAATATAAAGTTGTACTTTCATATGGATTTGTTTAAAATCAATCATTTTTTTAAATAAAAAAAATATTAAGAAAAACGACTTTTCTGAAAAATCCACCAACGATGAACACCTTTCTGAAATCTTGACCGATAGACGACTTTCTAAACCTCACAATCATGTAATATCAAAGGTGGTATTTTCAGTTAATTAGTCAGAATTCAGTAAATCTACTGTTTGTTCAGAGTGATCAAAGTAATCAGAGTAGCAACAATGGCACTTTTTTTAAAAAGCGCACTGGTCATTCTACTGTTATTCTGGATCTATGATCTCAGTATCCTTTTAATGTGCCTCCCCCAAAAATCAAGGTCGCTGGAGAGAACACGAGATGGGCTCGAGAGGGAAAGTCAGGAGTTCCATTGATGAATCTTACTAGGTAAGACAATTTTTAAAAAAAAAATTATTAAACTTCGAGTTTGAGCTGGAAGGGACACAAAATAGTGTTTCAACCTAATAGTTCATATTCGACTAAGCAAAAGCTTCGAAATCCCATTCGGAGTGTTTGTACCTCTCTGTTAAATATAGAACACTCACTGATGTTTGTTACCGCTTCACTACGAGATCCGAGAACAATTGTCACCGGTCCTGTACATTTTTTATGTTATGTTTTTCTATGTCAGTGACAGCGAACAGTTTGGAGTGTTTGTGCCGACCTACTAAAATGAGCCATTTTTTCAGCCAGCTAGGTTACTTCCCTTTGACAAGTACAAGCGGTGTAGGGCAAGCGTTGCAAAGAAGGGAAAAATCACCTTTTCTCTTGTTATTTGAACCATGTGGTGCAAAAAATTCTGAAAAAATTATCACGATAGGAAAAAAAAAAACATTTTCATCATATGGTGAATTTTTCAGAATTTCTGTGTCTTATATTTCACATAGCAAGCGAAAAAGTGATTTTTTTTCTCTTCTTTACAATACTTGTTTTATACCTCTTGTCCATGGCAAAGGGAAGTAATTTCGTTAACGGTCAAAATGGCTAGATGGGGATTTCCGGCCGTTCGCTTGGAACAAATCTATTGAGTATTCATCATAAGTTATGCACAAGTTTACCCGTTCATTACATCTCTGCATTCACCTTGTTGAAAATAGAAATGTAAACTGTATTCGCAAATTTTGGGTGATATTTCATCCTGTTTCATTCCTTCATAAGACCATAACTAAGGTTTTATATTAGATGTCTTCAAAAGTAAAAATGATATTGCTTGTAAATTTAAGCATAGAAGATCATTTCTATGCCTACTGATTTTTAGCCCCTATATATTGCAGAAAAAACATTCCTTACCAAGCCAACCCCCCCCCCCCCAAAATGCATTTTTGTCGTGAATGTGTGTGTGTGTGTGTCTGTGTGTGTGTGTGTTTTGTTCTGAGCAAAATCCGTTTCAGGATAACTAGAGGAATGGTTGAACAGTATGAATCTAGCACTATCTTAATTTCACCTTTTGACAGGCCTACTGTTTTGGACCATATCTCAAGAGCTTTGGTGACATGCCGCTTTGTTTTTAACAATGTCCAAGAAAGAAAAGCCTTCTTGTTCACTCAGTTGGATTTTCCTTTTACCTTCTCGGCTTCCAAAATGAATCAATTTGATACTGATGTATTCTTTTTCCAAATTCCTCTCCCGTCTGTCTTTCAGACTTAGAGGTGAAAAACATATCAACGACAAGATTAGTGAACAAAGTTAAGGAGTTGGGATTTTGCCATTTGCAATCGGCAATCTCGAATATTGGGATTATATGGATTCAAAAAGCTGAAACTCACATACATACGTGGACACACACACACACACACACACACACATAGAGAGGGAAAGGGAGAGACAGAGGAAGACAGAGAGAGACAGACTCATAAATGTAAACACGCTCAAATGAATACCACTACAAAAACTCCTTCTGCAAGAGAGGAAATAAAATAATTTCCTTTCTAAGACACCGATTCAGGGCAGCAGCGAGCAGTACAGTATACACTTATTTGTTGCACTCTTAGGAGCTCCGAAAATATTTCAGTTCTGTCTTTGAATTACTTGTCTAAATTTAGGATTGAATTTGTAATAGATAAAAAAGTTGACAGCACAGTTAATAAGTTCTAGTTCTGTTCGGAAGGATGCCGATGTCAAGTAGACATTCTCGTACTGCTGTCCAATGTCAAAGCTGGGCACGTTACGACGGACTAAGCCAGTGATGATTTTTGGAGTGTTACATAACACAAATACTGTGGAAACCAATGCCACAGATTTGACCACTTTCAGATCTTTAGAACTTAAAACTTCGTTGTTCGATTCTCTGTCTTTGTTTGTTGATGGTTCGGCAGATGCTCTTCGCTGGTGAGAGGAGATTGTGTGAATGGAAGGAATCTTGACAGAAATCATTTCTTGTCTTCTTCTCGAGGCAGCTCGAAGAGTTCCGGCCATAACCAACTGTCTGGCAAGGACGATAATCTGGGTCACGATAGGGAAGAGAATTCCATTCTGAGTTTCTTCATAAATCCATACCGAGTTCTTCAACGGAGCAAATTTTAATACCATTCGTGTACGGTTGAATTCAGGAACATAGACTGGCACCATGAGAAGAACAGAAAACACTGGGATGTATGTGATGAGAGTGTAGGAGGTGAATATACCGAGGATAACAATTGTTTTTGTCCGTGTGAATAGACTTTTGAAATGCAGAGGCATAGAAACGCACAGACATTTTTGTACTGCCAGAAAAGTGGTTGTCCATACTGAAATGCTGTAAACCATCTCTCTCAGCTTGGCGCCGTAGAAAGTTATAGAGAATGGTTCGTGATCAAATAATGTATTCGTTTCTTCTTCTACAAAAATCAGTAGCTTACCCAGGGCGTTCATGAATCCAATCAGGAGAACTCCTGTGTCAGTGATGGCCAGATAGAGGAAGGATAGGACAACATTCTCTCCCAGTCCTATCCTCCAGAAAACTACGATGTTGATAGCGTTAGTGACCAGGCCGAACACTGAGGTCAGGATATAGGCGGCTGTAAAAGCGTTGGACACGTGCTGATAGATCTCAGTGCTGATTAGATCTAATCCCATGCCTTTTTTCCAAATATCTCTGTTAAGTATTATATTTTTGTGGAAGATGAAGCCCACTGCTTTTTAGTTCTGTACAGCTATTTCAGGAAAATAGAGGCTTTAATCGTTATAACGGTTTCACGTCTGTAAAACAAAAATAATTATTAAAAGACAAACAAACAAAAATTCACGGACAGTGTAAGGCCGTTGGTGATCTGCTATAAATGTAAACATTCGCGCCTCGATGTTTTCCGGAGAAGTTCAAACACAATAGTACAAATTTAACATCATAGCATGTTATTCTGCTCTAATCTTTAAATAAAATGCTAGTTATTGTAACACCGCGAGAGTGACGATTGAAATCACCCTTTATTTCTTTCTTTTCGATTGTCTTTATCCTTGCAGAGTTATCTGGGATGTCCAGATATAACATACAGATTTGAAAAGTAGACAAGTAAAAATCTTGAATTGCTGGTTCCAAAGATGTCATATCTTTTAAAAGTCCCGGCCATTTCTTTCTTTGTTTTCTCCTCCAATTTGAAATGGAAATTAAATGAGGAACTGAACATTCTAGCTTACTTTTAGCTCTATTCGTTTTCTATTCTATTTTTTATCTTTCAAGCTGAAAATTGCAATGTTTGATAAACAGACTGTTTTCTATCACTAATTCCGTACCTGTTCATGTCTCGAGCCACTGGAAATTTCCAATTATAAAAATTTCATATTCAAAATGATTTAATATTTATACCGATGTAATGGGTATCTGTGGTCAGTTATTCTGCCCTTACATCAAAACTTAATGAAAAAGTTCTTTCTCTTGATCAATTTGTAACAAATAATATTTTTAAATATCCAGGAATGCTATAGTATTGTTTGAAAACAGAGGAATTTTTAGCTAAACAGTTTCATCGAAAAAAAAACAAAAAAAACAAAGCAAACAAACAAATCATCACCTCTACAACAGTGAAATCCATTAAAAAAAATACATGTCTTAAATATGTGATTACTTCAATACAATTCAGGGTTTATGGAATCAAAATGGTTACTTTGTTTACTTATAATTCAAACTTATCATAATAATAATGTCCTGACCATAGGTTCTCCAAATTACGAAATCAGATCTAAGTTAAAATATTTACATTTTCAGCAAACTGTAGGCTTAGGCTTGCGGAAAGGAAAACATGAACTGAGCTCAAGTATTGCATCTTATACAGGAAAACACTAGATTTACATCTAGATTAAAAATTTTCACTGAAGAAAAATGGCTGTATTTTCCTTTCATGATAAAATCATTGTCATCATTTTTCTCCGGAGAACCGTGAAAGATTGTGGGAGAACGGTGAATGATTGTGTGAAATTGAAACATTGTGTCAAATTTGTGTGTGTGTAAGAGTGATATTAATATCGACTTTGGATGAAATCAATTACCGACTTGTACCAGGAAAAAAGCCAGTCAATTATTTAGACTTTGTGTGTGTGTTTGTGTGTGTGTGTGTGTGTGTAAATGGGGGTGTGTGTGTGTGTGACAATAATTCTGAATTGAAATTACATCGTGAGTAGATGATGGTGAGTGGACTGATCATAATATAAGTTTTTAAAAATAGGGACACTGAGTCAAAATTCTTTGGACACTGTTACCTTTAGATCTCAAGTTAGGCAGCTCTTTTTTGCTTATTTTTTAGTTTTATTGTTTCTTTGTTTTGTTTCTTGTTTAGCATTATGGATTACATCGATCTTTATTATTCTCGAATTAAATTTCAAATATTGGATAACATGAAAATATTTCCCATAGTTTCATCAACATGTCTAGACTGTTACCAAGTATCCCTCACATAAAATAAATTAATGCTTATAAATAACTTGCTTCCATGTTTCAGTGGGCCAGGCGGCCCTCATTCTTTATAAGAAACATAGGCCGACAACATCAAACATTCGTGTAGTTAGGGGTGTAGCTTTCAAATAAAATTCAATAATTTGGTATCAAAACGCACGTCCCGTTACAGTTACTCTCATGGGTGAATACCAAGAAGTTCAACATCTTTGCGGTAGAATGAGCTATTAAACTTTCCTTTGATGCTGGTAATTTATATAAAGGCTGAATTCTTCTCTGGGAAAAAGGTACAGAAAACGCATTCCAGTCGATTGTTTGAAAGATCTTTAAATCCTATCATTCCTCTTACGCGGCGTGATGTGATGAATCGTGCAGATTGTTCAATTATTTCAATTTTGAGAGTGACTTTTCAGATATCAGCATCAGACTGTCAGGTAAAAGCAAACACGAAAATCACATCTCTGTTTGCACTACGTATAGATCTACAGGCGTTATGTAAGTTATGTTAAGACAGTAATTGCCATTTAGCTGTCTGTAGACCTAATGTGATTTTGATTTTCAGTAGATCTCGTAATTTGCGTCATACCAAAAAAAAGCTGTACAATTTGCAGTTTCGAAAAGAAATGTAATCTATGCACATAGTCAGCGAAACCTCCTTGTAAATAGTTTCATTAAAAAAGAGGAAGAAGAAGAATTTTCTCGTATTAAAATTTGATATCGGTAGGACAATTAGAGTAAGAGTAAGACCGTTTTATTATTTCAGTTGACGTGAGCAAATATTTTTTTCATGAATAGTTGATCGAACAATAAACAGAATGAGATGTCTCAGCGTTGTCATGTGTTTATTTCTGGCACGTTTTCTGCCTCCCC
>JBCEWB010101302.1:0-12120 GCA_039654565.1 Peronia peronii | reverse complement strand
TAACAGGTGTGATCGAACCTCCCCTCTCTACCCCCCCCCCCCCTCGCCTTTCCCGTCCTCTTCCAAGTACACTCTCTCTATCCATCCATCCATCCATCCATCCGTCCGTCCGTCCGTCCATCCATCCATCCATCCGTCCGTCCGTCGTCCGTCCGTCTGTCTGTCTGTCTGTCTGTCTGTCTGTCTATATATTATCTATCAATTTATCTGCCTATCCACCTATCTGTCCGTCCATCCGTCCGTGCTTTCATCCATCTATCATCCGTCCGTCATCCACCCATCAATCCATTAATCCATTCATTCATCCATTTATCCATCCATCCATCCCTTCATTCATGTGAGCTGCAGCACCTTAGTCCCATTTCTAGCATTTAGCAACGTTTATTCTTTCCAGCAGTTAGGAAAACAAATTTAATGGCCCAGAAGAATGTTACTCTTTCGCTATATAGACCTTTCTTTTGTATTTTTTTTTCTTTTTCTTTTTTTTTTAAAGCTGTACCTGTTTTGGTAAACTACAGAATTTGCACTAACATTTTCCATACTGCTAAGGTAGAGCCGGATTGCTCTGAAAGCATTAGATGTCCTAAAAAAAACTGGTTAATTGGGATCCCCTTAACTGGTTTGTCGGGCTCGACGACATTATGCTGATAGTACACTTCCATCGTAGAATGTATAGTATGTACATCATACAATAACCAACATTTAATACAAACAAAAAGTAGCTTTTAAGAAAGTTGACAATACGACACGTTTGTTTGTCATGATGAAACTCGATCATTTGCCAAAAGAAAAACAAAACACTATCAGAAACAACAACAACAACAACAACAAAAAACAATAGCAATAACAACAATAATAATTAACAACAACAACAACCGGGTTAATATCTCAAAAGATATGTGGAAGCTACTCCACATTTAATCTAGCCTGGTTGCATATAAAAACATACAGATGCACATCCATGCATTCACACATACATTCATAAAGTACACACGTGCATTGTGCAGAAATACAAGATAACGAAGGCTGGCACATGCTGCGAAATGTTGACATAAGAAACTCGTATGAGGACTGGTTAACATGTGGCTAAGCTTGAATCATAATGTGCATGAATTGAACTTCTAAATCAGAAAATAGGAAGAAGGATATGAAGAAATGGAAGAAGAAAACAGAAAAGAAGAAGATAAGAGGACAAAAGAAAAGGCAAGGGGAAGAGGAAGAATAAAAAGAATGAGGAGAAGAACAAAAGGAAAAAAGACAACAATAATTAAAAACTAAAATAGCAGCAACAGTTATATCGGAGATATTGTCCAAGCCTGTGAGGGTTTGAGGATTAACAGTTGAAACTGGCCCCTCGAAAAATACACACAATACACACGTGTTCACGAACTGAACAAACCTATACATTACAGAGACAACTTTTCCGTCACCTATTTGACGTTGTTTACTTTGTACAGAATACACGAGCATCAGATCTGGCTGGTATTTAAATGGGCATTTTCAGCGAGGGTCCAAAAATGTTACTATGCTTTAATGACTTTTAATCGCATAAAACTGGTCTTGGGAAATCAGTCAGCCAATGACCAGATCATCTCTGCAGTAATGGGTGTAATTTCCTTGGTTGTTCATGATCATGTATCATCGAATTTTTGAAAAGTCATTTTAAAATCTACAATATGGTTGATGTAGCTCTTCTATTTAAGGTCAACACAGGATCTCAAAGAAACTTAATTACTGTGGATTTGAGAGTTTCAGCAGGTGCTAAAATTCAAAGGTTTATGCCATGGACGTGACATTGTAATGAACATGATGATGAAAAGGTTAGGATCTCATCCAGTTGAACTGAACATGTCTGCTGGCGTTAAATTTAAAATTGGGTTCGACATTTAAAAGGAATTGCAAAAAATGCACTTAAACGGCTGGAAAAAAGAGAGGTCAACATTGAAAAAGATCCATTTAATGCTGAAGGACGACATTGACAGTCTTAAAAGCAGTCCAATGTTTGATGCATGGAGAGAGTAAATGGAAAGGAAGACGATTAGTTAATTTAGCACTTTGAAGTAGTCTTGGCCATTTTGAGGCAGACAAAAAAGAAAGGCGGATGACTTTTTATTACGGTACTCTTTTGATTTGCCATTCCGGATTCAGGCGTATTGTGTAAAACTGATAATGTGATATGTCAGGACAGATAAAGCAGGGGAAAGACTATGGTAATTGGCTGTTTGAATTGAAGTTCCATTGCCGCATGCCGGTGGTTTAGTTATACAATATTTCTTTGGGACTAGAAGTGGGGTATGTAAATGTGAGTTTTTCTACTATTGAAAACCAGTTCACGATATGGTAACACGTAGTACTGTGCCCGCTACAAATGAAAAGTGTCCTACTTTTTGGTATATGTTTTATTTCCATCAAAACGCATTGTTTTGCAGATACATAAACTCTCATGCCAAACTGATATTTTGTCATTTCAGAATTCTGTGACCTTCCTGCGTGGAAAGATCTACGTTTAACATACATCTGAGGAATCTATTGAGTCAATAGCTTTCATAAATCAACCCTCATTTTCCTTTGAAGACATCCAAAGCTTCAAAGCCTTGCTTGATCAACAATACGTTTCCAGCAATACAGCCTCAGAACAACAACTACACCAGTCATTCATCATGTCTTCCTTCAAGCACGGTCTCTTCGGCTGCTTCGACAACTTCGGCATCTGCATCATCACATACTTCATCCCGTGCTACACTTACGGGAAAAACGCTGAGGCTACGGGCGAAAGCTGCCTACTGTGCGGGCTGCTCTACTTTATTCCTGTGGTCAACTTCGTTTTCCACATGTTGAACCGAGGCAAGATTCGAGAGCAGGGCAATATAGAGGGCAGTTTAGTAGGGGACTGTCTCGCGGTCTGGTTCTGTCCTTGCTGTTCTCTCATCCAGGAAGCTCAGGAGGTACAGGAGCCAGGCTCTGCCTACATGACCAGAACCTAGGAAGTCTCTCTCTAGTCTGTTATGCAATTCTTTAGCATGTCATTCATTTGTACTCTCTGTTCCATTTTTGATCGTTTTATCCACACTTGAATCTGAATATCCAACCCTTCTCTGGGACGATTTCTCGCATCCGATACCCAAGTATATTTCTGTCCCCATTTGAATCTTTGTTACCGGTAAGAGAAATGTGATTTCTTTTTAAGGAAGAAAATATGTTTTACATGAAATAGTTGATTATTTAAATAAAAAAGATTATATAACTTAAATCCTCACGAGAAAACTGCGTATAGAAGTTGTTCTTGTTTACGAAAAGTTAAACTTAAGAAAAAGACTGCCATGAATAGGTTCACAAGTGAAATTAGATTAACTGGTTCTGGTATTTTCATATTAAGCGTGTCATTGGAGCAGTTTGTAAATTTCGAAATTTTAAATTATTTTCACTTACTTGGTTTTCAGAACGCCAGTGCAATGGGTCAAAGAGAATCTCTGAGATAAAGAAACTAAGAGAGACAGAGAGAGAGAGAGAGAGAGAGAGAAAGAGAGAGAGAGAGAGAGATTGAGAGAGAGAAAGAGAGAGAGAGAATTTCACCTACCTATAAAACCAAATAATAGCAAAATGAATTCGATTGTCAATATTTTTCTTATAATTCTCCAAAAGAAATTTGACACAGATAATTTACATTGCTTTAGATATTTCTCTGTAATTCAGTGAGGAAGTGCTAATGATTTGCAGCCCTATTCAATTCATGACAATGCCGTTTACGACCAGTTTAGTTCTGGCCAATAACCCTTGCATCATGAGTTGTATTCTAGCTGTTTTTGCAAGAAATGCCTGGGAGAAATCTGCTTATGCTTTTGGCTAATATTACTGGATATCATATGGCAACTGTATATTTTGTGTGCGTCTACTGTTGTTTATGGAGATCAATTTATTACATATTTATGAAATAGTAAATTGGTGCTGGATAGTTACAATACTAAGAAGAAGATCCAGTGGTGGTACAGTGATGGAACACTGCAAGGTTCCTTTGCCGAACCGCCCCCCCCCTCCCTCCTTTTCCCATCCCCCCTTAGAATAAACTCATATCCATTTTCTTTAAGATCTTGTTCATATTGTACCAAATGAAACCATCATTGTGTTCCGATTGCATCCCCACCCCCCTCCCCATTTTACTCATTTTTCCTTCACCTACCTATCAAGGATGTTAGAACCTGTTCTCAGAAAAACTTACTGATTTGATTGCACAAGTTATCCTGCCACGTGGCGATTCCTTCGTATGCCTCCGATTTTAAATTCATTCCTTACCATGTCAGAATCCCAGGTATTAATCACAGCAATGGCAAAAATATCAAATAAACAAATTAGAAGGAGTTTGTAATCGTCAAACTTTCTGAAAACAGTAAATTTCTTTACAACAATATAAATCCAATATGTTACAATTTCCCTTTTGGATTAATTTTTTGGATTACAGCCACTGTTTTTAATCTGTTAAATGATTTTAATTGTGAATGATAAAATTGTCCAACATTACTAATCGTAAAATCGGCATCTGGACAACTCCGGCCCCCCCTTTAGATGCAAATAATCTCAAGGGCATTTGCAAATGCCAGCATTTATCCTTGGTGCAACATCTCTAAACTATTTGACAAATCTCTCTGAATAGGTTGGAATTTTATTACAATTTTATTGATTATATCGTATGCCATCATTATCACAATTATTTGTATACCGTGTAATATCACTATTTTTTTTATGCCTTGCAAACCTTAGCCTGTGCCTTTGTCTGAGTCCCGGGCGAGATCGTCTTTGTCCCAAGGCCAGATGCATCAGATCAATGTCACTAGTTGTTATCAACTTTTATGTCAATGAGAATGTTCATTTATCTATCCCAGTGGGCCCTAGTACCCGCTGTTTTTAGTCTGCATTGTGTTTGTGTTTACTATTCCAATTTCATAATCCCTTCGACATGTTGCCATGATTTCTACCTTGACAATGTTCCGAGTATCAGCAGAATCCATTTTATTCTATAGTTTTTAGCTGGAAGATAGTTATTACCAAGTGGTAGAGAAATACAGTTTTCACTTCTTTCTGCACGCATTGAATGCGTATTTCTGTTGGGACATACGAACATAATCCTGCACATAACAGTGGTTTTGATACTGTGACACTCAAATCCAGGGACTGTAATAGTATCATCAATGACTGCAATAACATCAGTGAATTGTGGCAATATACACCTTTCCTATAACGAAATGACTTTTTTTCTGAATCTTATTTTGGGGAGTATTTGAAATGAAAGCATCGATCAAGAATGAAGTCATTTGAAAACCGTTAAGATGAAGAAAAGAACATGTAAATTCGACGAGTGTCATCGATGCGTGCATTTTTCAAAGGAGTGTTTAAGACCCGCCCAGACCGTTGTCCCCATAGTGCAAACATTCAGAATAGCCAAGAACACTCCCCGGGCATCATGTGGGTAGGGAACGATCCCTTTGATTGTCTTGATTTCCCAGAAAGTGAATCATACATTGCTATATAAACAGACATTCCACAAAAGCAAATTCTCCATGGTGCCTTTCTTTATATATGTGAGGCGTTAACATTGTCTATCCCTTGTTCTTGTTGCAGTTATATTGCTTTCTATATACATGCATGTGATCAAGGTAAAGCATACAGATAAATAAATGCAGTCATCTATTCTCTTTCACTTTCCTTTCCGCCGATGCTCTCTAATGTTTTCTTTTTGAGTATAGTAACAATATGTCTGAAGGTCATGTATTGCTGTACACTGTAATCATTTATTTCGATACCCCTAGCCCTTTCTTTGAATCATGATTAGCACTATAATGTATTTCTTATATTTAATGTAAGTTCTTCTTCATTATAAATCAGGAGTTAAGAGAGATTTATTTACATGTAACGATTAAATAGTCTTATTAGAAACGTTGAAGTTATCAAATTATGGATATTATTATTCATTTGGTCTTCTTTTGAATTGTCCTGTTTTATGGTTTATTCTGTCTCTTTCACTTATTAAAACTGTCATCTTATTTCAGCTTGCACGTTTTGTATAACGAAAGTGGTTCTGTCACGGTAGATTATGATATTCCTATTAAAATAAAATTTTAGAAAAGAAACTGTAACGATACTCAATGTTTTCTCTGTGTCTCCATTCACTGTTTGTTATTTGTTTGGAAGAGTCAGCGTGTGGCTGGATCAGATGCAGGAGAAGTGTATCATCTTTGCACTAAGATTATAACACAATCTGACCTGGCCCCAAAAGACACCTACATGCCACAGCATTCCCACAACCTCTTACCGAACGAAAAATGCGCAAACCGGAAATCACGAAATAATCTAATACGCTTGTACCAACATTACGGTATATAACTTATGAACTACCTAGATAACGTGGCTGAACGGCAAAATGAGCAAGTAAGGTAACGTAACTCATGACATCTGAAAAATATTTTGAGAGAGTGAGAGAAGGAGGAAGATTGAAGAGGGAGAGGAAAATGGAGAAAGTGAAAGGGGAGAGAGAGGGAGCTTGGGGAGAATGAAAGAGAGTGGGCTGGGAAGGGGGATAGGGATATATATAGAGAGAGGGGGAGGAGAAGAAGGAGAGGAGCATGGAGAGAGAGAAGGACAAAGGGTGAAGAGAGAGAGAGAGAGAGAGAGAAGTGCAGCTAATGAGGCTAATGAAGATCCTGACACAAGAACACATTATGGGACTGACCGCCAAGACTTGTTAGCCAGTACTGTCCAAGGGACGTAACTTGGAGATTTTCATAACCCTTTACAGAACCAAAAACTCAAGAGTGTCCCGTCTTGATTTCGTTTTTCCCCTTGAACTAATGTATAATTATATCAAATATGATACACTTGGCCTTAGAGGGTTAAGTGCCTGCCCAAGCTGGTCAGGAGAATTTTTTTTTCTTTTTACTTCTTCCTTATTTGATCTTTGTTTTTATAGAAGTTTGGAATTTGGAAATTTTACCCGGATAGTAACGTTTCTCTTACTCAGTCATCGTTCGAGTTTTAATTGCTGCGAGAAATTTAATATGCATAACATACAAACGGAATCTCTGAAATATTTTGGCCGTTATCCGAGACAGCTAGACGTCAGGTTTCCCTACTCAAGAAGGTAGGGGATGGCCGAGTCATTGAAAAAAATAGCAAATTCTAATCTTTCCCATCTCCTGGGAGGAATCGAACATGCAGCCCTTTCACCGTGAAACAGAAGCACAGACCATTGTGGCACGGTGTTCCCTATTACAGTCAGAATCTGAAATCGATATGTCATGATATATAGTATGAGACAGAACAATCCAGGATTACACAGGGCTATAGCTAGGCGGGTTCACGTGATAAAAAGCAACCAGTCACGACGTAAGCGTTCTTTTTTTCTTTATCTCTGAAATGACTTTAAAAAAAAAAAAAGAATCTCCAAATCTTTGGAGTCTTTTAACACAGTTGTTCATTGCTGGAGTTGAAACATTTCCACTGGCAAGTCTAAACCATAAGATTATGATATAAAATATGGGGCGGCGATTGGAGGGGGGTGGGGGTGGTGAGGGGGTTGAAGGAGGAAAAAAATCAAGGACTACACTCAGGACACACACATAGAAAAAAAAACAAAACAAAACAAAATTACATTTACCAGCAAGTGGGCGGTTTCGAGTATTTTATTTACACAGATCAAAGGTATGTGGAAACAATCATAATAAAGCGCATCACATACGTACCTGTATAGGGTACGATAATAACAGCAGTAGCAGCAGCAACATCAACAACAACAATCACAACAGCAGTAACAACAGCAACTACTACAGCAACAGAAATGATGAAAAATAATCATACTATCTCTGGGGGAGTTATTTCATGTTGAATTTTATTTTTAGTCAGGGATAATTCTATTTTCAGAACTGCCACGTTAGCACTTGAGATGGTTATGCTCCGATGATTTAATGGTAAAGTTTCTTTTTTTTTTTTTTTTTTACGAGTCTTTTTAAACATATCTTTAGACACAAAAATTGCCACATGACCAAAGATAGTGGAATATCAAAACACGACGTTGTGACGTCACATCACAGTGAAGGATTTGCAGGCCGGCGACTTTAGGGCACGGCAGCTCAGACAGAGGTAAGCGCGGCAAACTATTCCACGTGGACATTGAAATGAACGAAAAACGAAGTGCAGATCATAAATCTGGCTTGTCAGAGCATGATTTTCACTTTTACTTCAGCAAAGTTAAATGACAAGAAGAGAAAACTTTCCTGACTTAGGATTTTAAATTTTTTTTTTTAAATCGCGAAATATGGATGATTAATTTTAGGATACGTTATATAAAATTACATGCACACGCTTTAACAACTAGTACGATCAAACTTTGTTCAATGGAGGAAAAATTTAAAGAATGGCAGGGAACAAAAGATGTAAATTTGATTTCGTTCTGTGCAGGAAAAGTACAAATAAAAACTCATTGTAATTATGGATATTTTTGCTTACCTGTAGTGATGAAGTTATTCCGTTAGAAAAGAATGAGAGTTCACATCCACACATTTAGTCTCTTTCCAGTTTCTTGGTCTTGCAGTGAGAATATCTCAGGTCCTCATTGAAACCTTTCATCATGGTGTAAGTGAATGAAATAAACTTACTAGATAGTCTTACAGCGAACTGCATTTTGCCCCAACGTGTCTGTCCCGTTCTCAGTTAATCTTTCATCACACGCATAATAGTCTAAAACTAATCGTGTAAAGAACGTGTGATACAGTTAATGCGAAACATTGTCTTCATTAAATCTTTACATTTCCTGAACGTAGAGGGAATGGCACTATTTCTTTTATTTTAACCTCGAGGAAAGTGTCACTTTTACCACTTGGGTCTACAATAACCTGTATTAAATTGATGCATGACTCACAAAGGATTGGTGAACGTTTTCTGGCAATATACCGTGCACACGGACCTTCGAAATATATTCACCTTTATCTGAGAAGGAAGGCTAGATGTCGGATTTTACTACTTAAGAAGCAAGGGTATGTTGAATTACTAAAAAAAAAAAAAGAAAGAAAGCAGTTTTTAAACTTTCCCATCTCTCGGTGTGATTCTAACTCAGGATATTTTTATCGAGAGACAGACGCCTGACATCTCGACCACGGCGCCTCTTAATTATCCCTCTCCCTCCTTTTTTGTAGTTCTTATACAGGTTTCCAGTCCAAAAAATAGGATTATCTCATCATCCCTTGACACTAGGAATTTATAGATCTTGGATCTTCCCTCCTTTATCCTACTACTGTAATATTTCTCACCATGTCGCCCGAAAGGTTTATTAGCCCCAGCTGCGTCAAACTGTCGTTGCAATAGGTAGAAAACCGTCCCAAGGAAATTTGTGTCATAAAAGAGTGAGAAATTCCATACTCAAAGATAAAATGTTGGTTGTAAAGGACGTAAGAGCAGCAATTAAATGCCACATGGCACATTCCAGTTCTCTCAAGTGGTATGAAGTCTGCAATCAAAAGACATAATGATGAGGCAGAGGAATATCAAATAATCTCTTTGTTTTGTCAATCCTTCTTGAATAATTAGACACCGCCAACCAACATGGCCCATTCAACAAGTTTCACTTTGCCAACGATCAAGGTGTTCATGATGGAAGTGAATAAAGCAGCCTATGCATCTGTTAGTTTGTATATATAAATTATTTGATAGCTGTCCTTTGCTCTATCGTTATGCCATCATTAGTAATAGTTCTATATGATGAGATTGGGAAGAGTGGGGTAGGGAGGACAGGACAAAATAGACACCCACATGACATTAACATGTATATGTCATCAGTACAACCTCTTCACCTACCATTGATTCGTTTCAGATATCATTAAATGTATATCAGAAAAGAAAGTGGCTTAGGGGAGGGATTTGAGGAAGTTTATGGTCAATGAAGGGGTCTGTTATAGGCTTGCATTGTGTCATTCCAAAGAATAGGTGAGTCACAGGTCAAAACAAAACATTCTGAAGTAACTTGTTGGCAGTTAAATTATTAATGTTCTTTTGATAGTAAGAATGTGCTTTTCATAAATGCCCATCATAGACATAATGTTTCATTTCGTGAAAACTATTCATTGCTATTCTCAGTGCTATATAAGTGAAAAAAGATGCAGCAATAAGCCACCTTTTTCACTACATGAGCACTATACTGGCATGGCGTTACCGCGCGTTCTCCCACTGAGCCCAAGAGAGGTCTAGTCGCCCACCAAAGCCGTGCGTACCATCTTTTTCTCGACTCTCTTTGTACAAGGCATAATATACATAATTATTCTAGCTTCTAACTTCCGGTCTATTTTTATTTCGGCCTTTCAATCCCCGTAAAGGGGTTATCTCAGCTTTGCATGTGGCTTGGCTGGGAGCTTCAAATTATCAGAATACCGTACACAGGAAGTAATATTATCCAGTCTTGTTGGAATTTACTTTCAGGCCTGGGCTCAACGCACTATTGCCTCTGAATCGTCCATTAATGCTAAGAAATGAACAGACAGTTTTACTCGGCTGCAGACCACAACAACGTTAATGATTTTTTTTTAAAAAGAAAGCAAAGATTAGCCCAGTGCTTGAGAATATGCATGAATCCAGCGAAATAATAATGATCATTTTCTTAATTAAGCAGTATCTGCTCTTAACACTCGAAAAAAGGATTTCATGATTAATTTGTAATATATTTTTAACACTACAAAGACGATTCAGACATTTTACTTAAGTTCCTGTCAGCTCTTCCACAAAAATATTGATTCTGCTTATGCTGTTGATTTCATCTAGCCAGATCGTCACAAACTCAATACAATCAGATTTTTTAAAATGACAGTTCACAACATTCACCTGAATGCTTAGCGCCATTAAGCTTTTGGCTATGCCCATATATTGTAAGAAATGGTGAGCCCTGACTGTGAACAAAACAAAATAAAAACAAGCAAAGAAAATTAATCAGTATTTCATTCTTCCACTTAGCTATCAGTTTCTACATCTGTCATGTTTTGTTATTTATTTGCACTCTAAGCTTAACATTTCTATTTTTTAGTAGACGGCTCTCTATTATTCATTCATATAATGTCTATATTTTAAATCCCATTTGAGGCGGATATCTCAGTTCTTTGTCATACACCCTATCGTTTTGCCCGGCCCAGGCCATTAGTGAATAGTTTCTTAGGCATCACCCAGTTTGACACCCAGTTTTCTTTTTTCAGTCAACACATTGATTGCCTTCAATTAATTCTGCACAAGACATACTGACATCTAAAAGACGTTACTTTTGTCTTTAATAATTGGATAGACGTGTGCAGACTTAGATCTGTGTTGGCTTTGCTAAATATTTAAAGGCACCAGGTCTCGACAAATTTTGCACCGACATGCCCAACTGTATTATGTTTGTTTCGGGAAAGATTTGCTGAGTAGAAGTCGACAGCCTGGATAGTTTCAGTCTTTGGATTTTTGATGTGTTAGAGCTGGCCACAGTTCAAATATCTAGAGCGAATCAAGGCGCTGTTTACAAAGCGAGCAAACAGAACTGGTTTGTGAAAAACTTATATTGAGCGCAGCAAATAAGAATTTTTGCCAAGGTCACAGGTATTTACATTCGGTGTTAACCAACTTTTAGCACCTTGTTTTGTTATCATATCGGTGCCCTGATTCTTCATACTCAGAGGTATTTATTGGGTGAAGATGAAGAGAAAAAAAGAGATCAGATAATACTTTATGCGTCCACGTAAAACATCGACGTGAACATTACACCATTCATTATATTTTTACACATTAACCATTGCAAATACACTATTCTTCAATCCTCTTTATCGCAGCACACCACGTGAAAAACGTAGAATGAGTTTCAAATCAGAGGAAATGCAAGAGAGGATTGTCAGAACAGATTATCAGTCAGATTCATATCTAGGTTGTTCACTAAAAATATTTGTCAAAGAGTATTCATGATTTTAGGTTATTTTGTTACATTATATAAAAAGTATAGGAGAAGATAGCGACCAACGTACAAGAACTTGGGTTTTTGCTCAAAATTTTCGATTTTGGGTTTCTGTTTTCTTTTAAAAGTTCGGTCTCTGCTGAATATAAAAATGGTATTAAAAAGTTGATATG
>JBCEWB010101291.1:0-10690 GCA_039654565.1 Peronia peronii | reverse complement strand
AGAGTCTCCTCCCCCTCCCCCCCCCCCCCCTCCCGTAAAATCATAAATAAAGAGAATCTGACATTCTCTGCCCCTTTTTTTTTTTTTTCTCTGTTTTCCAGAAAATGATAAAATGTTTCTCTCTCTTCGCAGAGAGGGTTCTGTGATACACATATTGTAATAATAAGAAGAATAAGAATATCCTGTCTCATACGACCAATAGAGTTCACCAATATCTCGGGAAGTCTGGCCTTGCCTCGGACGTAAATTTGCCGCACTTCTTGGCTTGGCTCTATTACGGTGGTAGAAAATTTATGACTAAAACTCATCGCTGTGAGTGACAGACTCATAGCCTATTGATGCCCTCCAAATAATGGTAGAGAGTAGTGTTAATGATTTAATGACGTAAGAAAACGCCCCACGTACCTCCGGCATCTGGTTTTTCCCGAAATCTTGTGTACACCCTGTTATTATAATGCAGAGGACGAAATTAGTCAAATTTAAAAGCCTTCTGGAATAAATTAAATGATCACTTCAATGTTCCTTTATAATAATATCATTTTCCCTACCCTGCTAATCTTTTTGACTCTGAAGTCCCGTTGTTTTATTGTTCCGTACCTGGTGTGGAGATTCTTTTCTGAAACAGTATAAACATTCCTAGCGTATACGGAGGTATATTTTTAGAAAGTTATGGATGGGCATAGTTCAGATAATTCAAATGCTGCATATTTTCAGCAACAACAACAACAAAAATTGGATGCCCGTTTTGATTATCCGGCATAGGAAGGAGGTGAAGGGAAAGGGGATCGGGCGTATATTTCCTGGAATTGTCAGGCTCCACGGATGTCAATTATACGCTGCTGATAATATCATTATGATAATGGTGTGTAACTCCTGGAGCTTGGTGGACGCATCTGAGCAGCTGAGCAAGGTTGATGGTGAGAGGACATGCACAATAACTGTCGGTGTCACTCTAAGACATACCAGCATCTGCGCGGGAAACACAGACACTCATTCGCACACACATCGATGTGCACGGGATACACACGGGAAAAACACAGACATATGCACATAGGACACACATACAAACACATCATACAGACATAGATACAACATACACACATATACACTTAAGTGCACAAACACAACATACATACACATAAACACACATGCACACAAGCAGCACACTCATAAAACATACACACCTACACACACACACACACACAATGTATTAAACACACATACACATATGCGTGCACACGTGCCCACAGTTTTTTCCTTACATAAATTCCCGGTTACTCATTAAAATTTGGTGTATAACGATATCAAAGCTTGGATTTTCCTTTCCAGTCCGCTTCTGTTTCATTCTCTACACAAAAACCAACAACAGCAACAAAAATTCTCTCTGTTTGTCAATTCCAGTGTCATTCATTACAGCTTGGTGTGCACTGATAACAAGAAGGGGATGTCTGGTCCTGTCTGTTTCTGTCTAACTCATCTGCCATATTTGTCCCTTTTGCTCAATCAATTGCCGTATTGCATACTGCCGTGTGCACGCCATTTACGCCTTTGGTCGCAGCCTACTCCGTGCAATCGGGCGTGAGTGCTCGGGATGAGAGCAAAAGATCTAGCGTGCAGAGTTAGGCCTGCAAATGCCGGCTGAGCTGGGACAGTTTGAGGAAATTTGAGTTTATGCCCTCCGTTTTTTATGCTGGAGAGACGGGAGGGAAAAGAAGGAATCTCTGCATCTCTTTCGTTCTTTGACAGAACACCTCTTTTTTTATCATCACAGTTTGATTACATCCCACCTACTTCAATATCAGTTTGCACAATATTGAAAGACATTCTATTATAACATTTCACTCTTCAGATCTGGATTTAGTTCCATGTGTATTGAGCGAGAGGTGGCAAAACTTATAGGCGATCTTCCCGAAACAGAGTTTATGAGGGAAAGGCGTTTTGTCAAAATCCGTTAGGATTTTTCGATCTCGCTCAACTCAAGGCTGATCTGGGATGATTACAGAGGAAACGTGGCCACTGTTAGAGCGGAACCCTCTCCCTGCAGGGTATGGCTTCTCACTCTCTTTCAGGGCCATTGGGATGCCAGTGAAAACCCAGTTTTATGAGAGGTGTGGCGACTTGCGAATAAAGGCAAACACTTCCAATTAAATGAAATCAAAGGCTGGAATACCTCACATCTGGATAGGGAATAGTGAACTGAAGGCCCCTTCTCATTAGTAATCAAGAGCAAAAGAATCATCGTAATCTACCACTGCACACGAAGCCGTTCCCTAACCTGTACACACATTTGCACACACAGACAAACTCATCATTTATTTATATAGACGAATGGAAGTTATTGCCATGGAGAATTTTGTGACCCCGCTGGCCTCTATTAGCAACCTATTAAATCATTAGGAAATGCTACAGACAATAAGTGGTGTGGGTTTCTGCTTGTTTGATCCACAGGATCTGGCTCAGGCCAAATTTGAAATAGCTTGAAAGAGACGGATACTACTCAGACACGCTCTTTCCTTGAGTGCTGACTTCAAAGTATGTTCAACTACAGCTGGTTTACATGTAGTTTGTTGGTCCTGGACCATTTCCGGGCCTTCGTTTTTAAAGAGTTTATCAACATCATTAGGCTTATGTTTCATAAAAAATCTTATGATTATTAAGACGACGACTGCCAACTGGTCTCTAATTTGATCACATTATGACAGATATAGCATATAAATATCGTTGAATATGATAAATCAGAAAACTAGAAAACAATTTTCCAGCCGAACATTGTACTTCGTCAGCGTTGTCGTTTTACTCATCAGGAGCATTATCTTTATCATTACCACCACCATCATCATCAATGTCATATTTTAACTATAAGACATAGACTATTAACCTGCAATAACTCAATGCATCAAATAAACAAAACAGCAAATTTATGAAGAATTAATCAAATTGAAAATTAATGAAAATTGATCGGATCACCACTTCCATCAGCATATCATCCAATCATCCATTGTCCCAGTGAATGCTGGTTGGGCCATTATCGGTCCCCGTGCCATCATTGTGTTTGTCTATCAGGCCTCACCTATGCAGTTTTGTCACATAAGGTCGTTGTTCAGTGCTTTTGAGGGGCAGTTTTCTTTGCAGGTTCCTTACTACAGGTAACACGAGATCTGAATTGTAAAAAGGAGGATTTCATAGTCTGTCCCTTTCTTACGTTTATTCTTAAACACCACTTTCCAGCTATGGGACGCATAGGTCGAAAATGTGATCCGTATTGCGTCTTTTAATTATTATTATTTTTTTAACTGCTTGCAATCAACATTTCCTGATCAAATCGATATATATTTCTTGTTTTTGACATCTTGGTGGGGTTCAGTTTTGTTGAAGACATTGACTGTGTTGATTTGGCAGCCAGCAGTTGCTGAGTGAATTGTGCTGTTGCTAGTTTGAAGAGAGCGAGTTTCTAAAAACTTGATGTTTAAAAGAAATGCTCATCTTTCTATTGTCATTGACTCTTTAATTTCAGGAGTTTTCAATAACGGCCAGTTTCAATTTAGCAATTGACCGACTTGTGATCAGTTTTATATGGCGTGGCCATACTGAGAAGAAATCGAATGAAGGAGGTACTTAAATAAGGGTATTCTGAATGTCCATTGTTTGAAAGAGTCTTTTTTTTTTTTTTTTGTGAATGTCCCATCGTTTTCATCGAGAACCAAACAGGGACTGGAAGGGAGGAAGGGAAGGAGGGAGAAGGCTTTTAGATGTAGGTGCATAGAACGGTCAACATCCCACAACATTCAAGGGCAGAGGAAAAGTGAGCAAAGCTCGTAAATGGTTTGAATGATGTTGATGATGATGATGATGATGATGATGATAAGTGTATGATGATAGTCTTATTTTTTCCTTTGCTGCCCAGACAGATAACAAATACATGTGGCCTCGAAAATGCAACGCTCTTGATCGTTTTATCAGTTTTATCCTATTTAGCTCTGCACATTTCTTGTTGATGATGTTAATGTATAGACTTAGTCTCTACTCTTTAACTCGAAATTCAAGACATTTCTGTAAACTGATGCTGACGTTGATGCTCCCCCTCGCCAATGTTCATGAAATGGTGTGACCCCCAAAAGTGGTCAGGCCAGTTCAATCCAGGGTACGGAAGTATGCCCACAGGTAAGTCATACTATTACTTGGATATTTTAGTTCGCATGTAAGTGTGATGGTATAATATATATATTATTTTTAATCTGTGTCTCATCAGTTGTGAAAAGAATTTCCTTTTTGCTGGCAAATAAAGTTTGCCTCGTTTTATATTATCTTATCTTATCATAATGGACATTCTGCAGCTGGTTGCGAATGACCATGGGGAGATGATGCTAACTGTTACATCAACTACATCAAACAGCCAGGCAAGAACAAAGACGAGTAACTTTTATATATTTTATTTGACCATTTATTGCTATTTTTTTGCTATCAGATTTCATATACTATTTAGCCAAGCCTTTGGACATGTGGAGATGCAGAGCGGATCTGTTGTGCTCAGGCCAACGGGACAAATTTTAATGGGTGAAAAGCCATGAGTTAAAACAACAATAACATTATGCCATTCGATTTAAGTCTGATAGACAATTCATGATGTTTATTTAAACACTTAGTCATCCCCAGCAGCTGCTATAATAACATAATGACCCATGATTTACAAACAAAATCAAACTATCTATAGACACAGACCCGTCCCACAATGTCGTCATCCCTAGGTGCTGATAGCCAGAAATGGTCGTGCTGGTGAAGAGAATGGTGTGGCCAGATTTGCCAGGCTACCTGTCTCAACTGTTTATGAAAGTGGTTGACCGGTATCCCTTTGACTGGATGCAGGTGGTAACATTGGAATGTGACCGATTTAGCCATAATAGTCAGGAGAAAAAAAAAACGGAATGGGGGGGATGGGAGAGGGAGACTGGAAAGACTTTAAATTTTGGAAGTCTTTTTTTTCAGCTATTTCTCTCTCATTAGGTAATATTTCTTTTCGACTTTAAGCCCAGAACTGCTGGAGTTATAACTGATGTTATTACAACACAGGCCTGGACTGTCATTCCTGAACATGATTACATGTAATTACAATGTAAACTCTCGCCCCTCTGTTGTTCTAACCGACTTTATCTAGGCATGTAGCAAAGATTTGGCTCGGCAATAAACATTTACCATAACAATGAAAAGCTTTGTCGTATAAAGCAAGATCACAGATCGACCTCTACAGATGCATGAAGTCCAGTACTATACAGATCACATTCTTCCGAGGATCTTACAGCCTCTTGCATATTGGTTTTGATCATTGTTCGTTTGCTCTCTTTTGTCAGATTGTTTGTTTGCTGTGTGTGCTTTACCTTTTTGTCGTAAACTATCCCGACCTTACCTCTACTATCACCCTATGACCTGCCTTGATGGTAGTGATGATTAAAAACCAAAAGATAAAAGACAGAATAGTTTGGCAAACGGTTACTCGAGCTCATTCCTGATCATATTTCTTGTCATCTCTTTTGGCAGTTTGCATGTTTGTTTGTTTGTTTTATTGTTTTTGCCGTATTTGTTTATTTGCTATTTTTGTCGTAACCTTTCAACCGTAAAATATCCATATCGTATTGTACTATTAGTGTTACCTTCTGACCCTATCACAGTAAAGGCAGTGATGATAGTAAACCAAAAGATAAAAGACAGAAAGATTTGGCAAGCGGCCATTTTAGCTCAGTCATCTCTCCATGCGTGCCTGTCGTGGGAACTGAGCATTGCCTAACAAAGATCCTTCAGATGTAATTGGAGATACCTTTGCACCTTAATGAAGCGAAGCATTTTTTTTTCAACCCTGTTTGTGAAGCGCATGAAAAGGCCGAAATTTCGGCCTTGGACTCATAAATAGATGCACATGGTATATTTTTGAAAGTGAGCGGATTGTTGTGCTCATGCAGGCACCAGCTGTCTGTCTCAAATCGCGTGCTAAATAGTTTGTTTGGCCCTAGTGGTCCAGGTTTCTTCCTTTCATAAAACCAAAGGCAGATGAAGAAAAAAAAAAGGTCCTTTTAATTTTCTCTGTGTGCACCATTTTGTAAAGAGGAGAATTAAAAAGAAAAGAGGTTTGCTTCAAACGTTTTAGATGGAAGGCACTTAATTTGGATCCTTGTTGAAAAATAATTTTTCTTCTCTTTGTTATGTTTTATTTATTTTTTTTTTCTTTGAAAAATTGGGCTGAGTAGCACTTGCTCGGAGGTAATCAACGTCCCGAGCTGCCTGGGAACGGGTCGAGCTCAGAGAACTGTGGCAGATGCAACGGAAGTGTTTGTGTTGCCTAGCTGCGTATTTTTAGTGAGCACTGCCTTTTTATAGCCAGAGAGAAGATGCGCTGTTTGCGTTTGATTTGCCCTTTGCTATGGGTCAGGGTCATCCGTGAGTGTAACTTGTCTCTTTCAGTTTGGTGACGGGAAGGGTACGAGTGACATTTGGCTCGTGCCAGAATTTAGTTCTAGCATAACGTAAGGATTCTTTGAAAGTCGGTACTACCGCGTTCTTTCTCATCACTTTCTCTGTCCTTACTCACCAGCCAGTTCGGAACGCACCGTCAAGACAATTAACTCTGCCCTCATTACCGTTGCCTTTGTTCTATACCCTTCTTTCCCCGCCGTTGAAGCTTTCTCTCAGTCTTATGTTGTTCCACATTTAGTCACATCTTTGCTTGTAGCCTAGCCGTATTATGAGCTTTTATTGTGTCCTTGAAGTGCTTAATAGAGACTGATATAGTTATGGATATGTCTAAAAAAATATTTTGTTCATTCATTTCTCCTGACGACAGTCAGAGAGGAAAGTGGGTGAGAGCAGTTTCAGATATGAGAAATTTAATTATGAGCCATGACCAGTCATGAACATCCAGTCATACGTGTCGTGCATATGCTTGACAGCTGTGCTGCCATGGTATTTGGTCACCTGTCTCTTGAGAGTCAGTGAAGTGTTACTAGAAATGAATGTGTGTCCTTGTATTCATAATTCAGGCAGGAATAAAAACTGGCTTCCTCATCATATACTGTTTGTCTGACTTTGTAATGGCAGAAGTCTGATCATGCCTTTTTGATCCTCCTTTATTGCAATGTCAGATGGAATTAAAAGATGTCTCGTGCCCACTGAGCATTGGGGAACATCTGGTCATGCGTGGAAGGATACACGGATTGTGCTTCTTAGAATCTGAACTGTATGGTTCTGTCAAAATTTTCCCGCACTTTTGTGATGCCAGACTGTCAAAAAAATTCCTTCGTGTCAGGTCACAGCGGATTATGATAAATAATAATAATGATTTTGAATATTTGCATGAAAATCCGATACCGCCGGTTACGTGCAAATTTGAAACCGGAGCTGATCTGTGCTTGGAAGTGGCATCTTTGTGACAGGAGGGACAAAATTTATCCCTGTCATCGTCAGCTCCTGCAGGATATCCAATACCACAGACTGGAAGATGACAGGGCTTCTGTCGTAGACATAAATATTCCACAACTGAATCATTACCACGGCTGACAAATAAACTGAAAGGTTTCAGGTGACATTTTTCAAACAATAAGTGCTATCTTCCACTCAGGTTTTGACGAGCGACTTGTCTCACTTTCAACGGTAATCCACGTGCCGCTGCCGCCAGTAGTTTTAATGAGGAAGCGAAGCTGCTTTGCTTTCTGTTCCAAGCCTGCGGGGTATATTTTAATGGAAAGATAGGCATTGAACTCCATGAAAATTTTGGCAAATCTTCGTGGGATGCGGCTGCTTTGGAACAGATGATCACTGCCTTGAGACTGGTGCCGGGATTTGTTTCTCTCCTTTCGCCGGAGGGAAACAGGATTGCTGCCCTTAGCATTTTAAAAATAACAGTTTTCCTGCCCATTTGTTTTGTCCCCCCTCCCCCTTTCTCGCTCTTTCTTTCTTTCGTTCGTTCTTTCTTTCTTTCTTCCCTTCCCTTCCCTTTCCTTATTTTGTTGTTCTCTTCCTCCCCGCCTTTTTTTTGTTGTTCCAACCAATCGACCACTCTTGCTTTCCTTGTCATCTCGACCTCTTTTCATTTAGGATATGTATAAACATATTTTATTATGTAGCCTTTTAATCGTAAAACTATTACTTTCTTGACTTTGAACGCATACCCTGTTTGGTCAGAAGAAATGTATGAGTAAATAATTATGTTGGGATTTTGGAAATTTAGCTGGAACGGTGATTTCCTCACTTATTCTTGAAATAAACAAACTATCAAAAGTTTTATAACCAATATAAGATACACATGAAGTCTTTAAGCATTTTTGCTGTTGTGCTGAAGGACTATGAACATCCATTCACCCCTCCAAGCCAAGGAGTCAGGTGACCATTGAGCCACTGCAAAGCAAGTTCGATTGTGTCCATTCCCATTGCAGGATCCCAAGTTGCGATCTTCCCTTTATCGACACCACCACACCGCCTCTGTCCAACCCACTATCCTCTTCTCCCCCCCTTCCTCCCCTTGGCATCTGACAACCCCATGACCTCTCTGCTTTATGGTTCTTACTCCCCCCCCCCCCCTTTCACCTCATCAGAACCTGTTGTGATTTCCATTTTAATCCCCACCAATTTATGAACATCTTAATAATCCGATGAGGACGTACTTGCCTTACTGCCGCCTCAGTCTGTTTGCCTTCCCTTACTGCGAGTCGTGAGTCCACAAAGCTGTCCACTCACACCGGTATTTGAAATTCAGCAGGACTGCCGCTGGTCAACGGCAATTTTTATTATTTTTTTTAACCCAAATTAAAAACTGTACGCTTGCTAGACGCAGTCATGGCGATCCTTGGAAACCTAATTGTTTCAAATAACACTCCCATTATATGAGAAAATTCTGATTGTATAGGTAAGATACTTTTCAGTGAACAGTAACGGCGGAATTTATGTTGGGAGGAGGGGTTTCTTATTGTTTGCAACGGTAAAATTGTTTCCAGATCGGATTGGTTGAAGAGGTCTTTGGTCCCTGACCTATGCCTGAATTCTGAGAGGGATTCTAGCGATAATGACGACCATATTGTTGATGAGTCGAACAGGCTCAAAATTTTGGCGGTCCATCATTTCATCAATTTTCATCACATTTTTTTTTTTCGCAATTGTTGATATTTTGATGTGTTGGGTTGACTATCAGTTGGCAGTCTGTGTTTTGTATTTCAAAACATTTCTATGAAATAATTATGTTAATGATGATGATCATACCCAACGTATATCTGTCGCTTGAAAGGGTACTTATCTTAGTATATTATGGCAAATTTCTGTATAATCAGCTGTATCCCACATAGAGAACTATTGAAGCTATGTTTTGTTTCCACTTTGACTAAAAAGTCATTGATGACCAAAAATTGAAACTCCAGGATATGGACACCTCGATCGATGAATTATTGATCAATCTTGCAACGCTAACACTCAAAACTGGAGTTATAGTTGTTTGTTTGCAGTAGCAGATTTGTATTAAATGAGGCAACATTCGATGAATTAAATATTGTCACCGTGACAAATCTGTTCATGGTATTTCCTAAAGTGGTACTGTTTTTTGGTTTGACTTTAGCTATAATAGAGTGAGGTTGATTAGATAGTTTGATATCGTTACGTTATGCGAGATGAAATAGGCTTGTGAGTGTTTATAACATATTGTAGCCACCCTTCACTGCTTCTGATTAATCCCTAGCTAAGTCTGCAGAGCTGATTCATCAGAAATTGGATCTAGAGTCATGCTCTGGACCGCAGGCGAGCCTCGCACTCTTGAATATTGAATGAGTAGATTTTTGAAAAAAAAATAAGTAGTCATCTCGTCGTTACGAGTCACAAAAATTATGTATTTATCTATTTATTTCATAATAATAATAATGGACGTAGCCGCGAACCTACAGAGGTTATAATGCTGTGGAACGTCAATTTAAAATCTCACTCAGCGGCCTTTAGCAATGCTAAACATAACACAACGCTACAAAACTACGACACGACATAGCCTGACTTTGGTTGGTACCTTTCAGACGTTTCATCCCCGCAAATCAGTGCCCTGGCATATTTCATGCCACTCCTTATAATTCTGGCAGCCTTGAGACGTTGCTCGCTCTTGGATGCTGCTCTCTCTTCTCTCACCGTAAGTCCGTGTCATTCTCGGCACAAACATGAAGGTCCATGTCTTTGTTTCACCTTCATTGCCTGTACTGGCAATGTGTGTACAAGTAAACGTTTGGTGTCAAGGTGGCGGTGGCGGATCTGCTTATCTTTCAGGCAGTCCTCTTGCTTTGGTGTGTGCATTTTTAAAAACCGATGGATTCATTTTTCTATTTTATTTTTTTTTTGTATTAATATTATTATATTACTGTTGTTATTTTATGATGGTGATGATGATTAACTGCCGGTCTGTGTCTTCAAATTCAGGACACCTCTGTGAAATAATAAGATGGGGATGAATAGAGAATAGTACATCCCTTTTCCTAGTGCTAGAACAAGAGCCCGATACACTGAAGTGCTCAATATTGACCATACCAGAGAACATTCTCAAGAACTCGTTTTGTATGAAAACTGCCCTGTTGAGGCCAGCTGCAAAATCCCCTCCCCCCCTCCCCCTCCAACAATTCAAGATCTACCCCTCCCTCCAACAATTCAAGATCTATCCCCCCCCCCCCCCAACAAAAAAGAAAAA
>JBCEWB010101280.1:0-12121 GCA_039654565.1 Peronia peronii | reverse complement strand
ATGAAAACATATAAAATGTAAATAGGGTATTGCTGTACACGAAAGGAAATGGGTAATTAAATGATTGTTTATTGTATTGGAGAGGCTTTTCAAAATTGTTTAAAAAGGAAATTAAAAAAGTACATTTTTAGAGCAATTAGATCTTTACAACTGTTGATTTACAATGGTCAAATCAAATGAATATATATAAGACTGTTATTTTGTCAGATTATTTTTATCGTCATCACCATGGTCATTATCACTCTCGAATTCGTTTTTTGTCGTGGTTGTCATCATCTAATCGCCGTCATCACCATTTTACTAAAATATCTTGAAAGACTTAAGCTGCAATTATAGTTAAACTACAGGTTTAGTCTATTTGATCACGTACTTTGCCCAGTAGGGGCTATCTGGTTCTAATCATGCCGGCTCAAGGCGAAGGTTATCGTCGGGTATTTGCATTATAATCACCCCAAGGTCTTGAGGATCAACATAAAAATGTGATCAAAATTAAAAAAAAAAAAAAAAAAAACTTACAGTCTTTATTGTGTTAAAGTTTGTAGTTGTCCGCCTTCTCATGAGTAAGAGCAGTAAAAAAAAAAATTGCGACAACTTGGCCTATAGCTAGGTCCACGACGTTTTAAAAATATATATTATGCGTGCAGTCTTTCTATTATAAGAACGTAGAATTAGCTGGGCTTTAAATGTGTCTCCAGTTTTAGTGAGAAGAAGTTTTGTAGATAGAAATTGGAAGTCTGAAAATTTTGCCTTGACACTGGCGTGTTCGCCTACTCTTCATCCGATTTTTTAACTGCCAACAGTTCTTTTACGTATGCTACATAAAAACAGTACCTCCGAACTCCGAAATACACTCGCCTTATCCAAGAAGGCTAGACGCCGGGTTTCTTTATCCTTAAAAACAGGGAACCTTTGAGTCATGAGAAAAGTGCAGGTTTTAATCTTTTAATTTTTCCCATCCCCCGATAGGGTTCGAATTTCGAATCCGAAACGTGAGTTTTCGCCGATTAGCAGACTCCTAACCCTTCTGCCACGACAAACCCCCACCTCACGACTTAGTATATATGTAGTCTTTCAGATCTGAGAAAGTAAGATTGTCTCAGCTTGATGTATATGTCCAGTTTGGTGAGAAGAATTTTTTGGCGGGAAGAAATTTGGATTTGGAGATTTTGCTCGGACAGAGGCGTTTCCGTCTACTCTTCTTCTGACTTTTAAGTGCCAAGGATTCTTTTTATGTCCGTAACCTACACACTGGACCGCCGAAATAAATGGCCCTGATCCGAGAAGGCTCCCGATGGTAGGATCCGAAATTCGAACACAGGACGTCCGGGTCACGAGTTTTCCATTGAGTAGCAGGCATCTAAGCATACGGCCACGGTAACCTGCCCTCCCTCACCTTTTTTCTCCAGGCCTTTCATTTCTAAACAGGTAGGATTATCTCGGCTTTAAGTGGCTGCCTGTTCTTTGGTGATAATTTTTGTGGGTAGGCATTTGGAATTGGAAATTTTGCCTCTACAGCGGCATTCCGCCTACTCTGCCATGGATTCTTTAACGTGTACAACATATACAGGGGACTTCCGAAATATATTTCCCCTTATCCGAGAAGGCTAGGCATCGGACCGTTGAGTAGCTAAAAAAAAACTACAAAGTGATAGTACCGGCCATATTTTCGAACCTTTTTGTTCATAGGAGTAACAACGAAAAAATATAATATTATGTAAATAAGCACTACTATATAGGATAAAGGATTTTAATGAAATGTTTTGCTCGTTGTGTAGATCATCATTACAAGTGTGATTATTCTATTGCTCTCATATCGAATGTATTTACTAGAGACTGATCTCATTATCAAAATGTTTTTGTTGTTTTTTTTCAGGCGGGGGCATGGATAGGAACCTTCGTCTATGTGGCTATAGTAATTTTCGGAATTTTCCACCTCATGCGTACGGATAACCTTCCCTTCTATTCCAAGCCTCGCTCTCAGGATGTGGTCTACACCGTCTCCGACGAAACAGGAGGTGTTACTGTATCACCCGCCGGACCAGGGCCAGCGGAAGCGCCCCCTGCCTACGAAGACTCTTTGAGAAAAGACACCACCCCATACTGAGATCCCTACATTGTTGTTTCTATTTTATTTCAGTGTATTTTGAAAGAGAGGGTGCAGATTGTTTCTGTTGTTGTTGCGGTGGTTATCGTTTCCTATTTCATTCCCAGACTGGATTTTTATCAATGAATGTATAACTACTCACTCGCTCACTCATTCAGCAATTACTTTTTCTAATAATTTACTTAGTAATTTGGTGCATCTAGATGTGATTTTTATACCGTGCATACTATTGTGTTAGAAGCAATAAACGTGAGTGTAGTAATTTTTGTTTGTTTGTATGAATTTCATAGGTGTCCTGCCTATCTTTGTGGCAATCATTCTCACACAAACATATACATGCGTTGTTACATGTATGCTCTGTTTCATTTTCAGCTGCATTTACCTGATCTTTGTTATTATTGCCAAATAATAGCTGTTGTTGGAGATTTGTTTTCTTTTGAACATATGAAATTGTCCTCAATTCAATATTGAAATCTGTCTGTATAGAACTATACCGTTTCTACACTGAGGGGTTTTATGGCAATATTTTCGTTAGGCAAATTCGAACGGATTGCATAACTTTATCTTCAGACAGTGTTGTTTCAGGATAGATAAGTGTCATTACGCTGAAATTAACATGTGAACCAACTGGTTTCAACACTATCAAAAATATAGAAACCTCATCATTTCAGTCAATGTCCCATGATCTGTTAAGAAATATGCAGCTTGTTCTGCATAAATGTATTTTATACTGTTACTCTGTCTAGAAGTGGGCACAGAATCTCCAGCAGTTGTTGTTAGAGCAGTTTTAGGCTTTAAAAACACGTCTTTGAGTAATATCCTCATTTGGATGCCGTGTTAGGGGATTTGACAGAATCGGAGATCGTTTCGCAGATTACCTGCCCCTCCCAAAAGAGGGACTCGTATAAGAGGAGATCATTTTGACCAGCCCTATCACTTCCCTTGCCCGACAAAAGCGGTGTTTAGCAAGCAGTGTAAAGAGGAAACAAATTCCTTTAGTTCTTGTCATTCGAAAGACTGGTCGCCAAAAAAATTGATAAAATTATAACAATAATTTTTCTGGAATTTTTCATGGCGTATGTTTCAAGCAAAGGGCGCAAAATCTCTCTTTTGTCTGGTAAAGGGAAGTAATAGGACTGAGCACAACGATCTCCCATTGTCGTTAAACAGGTTAATGTTATCAATCAGGCCTATCAGATCGCTGGTTTAAGCGCTAGGTGTCAGATTTAAGCTTTGAAATGTCTAGGGACCGATATGCCCAACGCCTCGCTCGTTACACACTGTTTTTTTAAACTCCCTTCGAAACAGCATCCAATGCAGGAGTGAAAATCCTGTCTTATAAAGCTATTTTGCCACTGAGGCCTACCCGTGACTTCTTGAGATGGAATACATGCGTATCAGTGTAGTAATATCACCTTGGTACTAACTAACTTTTAGAGTTCACTCCAGGACACTATGGGGTCCGGATTAGAATGTCCTGTCTGGGGTTATTGTCTTGTGTTTGACATCCCGACATTCTGGGTCTAAGAAGAACTAGATTGTTTCAATAAATACCTGAGGTAGCTGAATCTCCGTGTAAGGAAGACATTAGTATGTTTGCGGTTACTTCTACGGTCTTGCAAACACGCAAGTGACAAAATATGAGCAATGCCTCTTCTAGATTCTATTTCCCCTCGTTTTCTCATCTTAGCTCTCCTTTTCCTTTTCTCCTTCATCACCATCACCACCAGCACCACCATCATCACCACCATCGTCAACATTTTATACAAATGCCTTAAAATTCTAAACCGACTGTCTAACAGCAACTAAACCAATACGCTAAAATGTAGAGCTCGATATGTAAAAAAAAAAACAATTGAATTAAGTGATTCTATTGGCCAGATTTTCGAACCACTTGGTTCTTCATCGGGACAACAAAGAAAAAAAAAAAAGAAATGCAAATAAGCACTGCTGTTTTTCTTCGAAAACTTTAATTAAATGTTTTGCTCAATGTGTAGAAGATGATTTCCATTTTTTAAAAAAATTAATGAACAAAGTGGTACCATCTGATCATTATCATATCAATTCATAAAAGTGTCTTGAATTTAAAGAAATAGAGTGTCCAAGGCAACTAACTAAAATAAATAAATAATTAACAGAAATTTATGAAAATATTCAGATCATCATCATCATTTTATAAAAATGTATTAAAATCTAATGGTGGGTACACACGTGAGCAGTTTTTCGGCGAAACACGGCGCATGAGCACCCCATGACGCACAAAATTCTCAGGTATGGACGTGTTTTTTGAGTTGTTTTTATTGTTCGCCGCATAGGTCGCACAGGCCGAACATGTCCAAGATAAACGGAAAAGCGGGAGTGTCTAGCGCACATTCGCTACGTTCGTGTTGAAGTGTGTACTGTTGCTCGAATAACGGCTCGCTGAAAATGGAATGGGAAAGAGAAAAATATCATTCATCGACGAGTATGAACAATTCCTTGGATTATGGAATCCTGGGCATGGGCTTTATTACAAGAACCGAAAATATGAATGCTGGACTTTGATTGTCAAGGTTCGGAGCAGCCTTTAATTTTTGTTCTTTTTTTTTTTCTAGCTCTTTATTCATGCCAGCGTTCATGGCAATTGCTCCAGGTATATATAAAAAAAAAAAAAAGGTAGATCGCATATTTGTGCTAAATAACATCACCTTGAGAAACACATATTTGAAGTTGTTTAAGGCTTTCAGTAATCAAAACATGTTTATTTCAGATATGTGTACTGGTTTTCTCTCTATGACTTCTATATCTTATTGTGCCTTTTCTTGGGCCTCTACTCACATTTTTCCTCCACTTTTGCTCCCTTATGCCTATCGGCAAAAGGGTTGCTCCTCTTTTTCTTTTTCTTCTCTTTATTCTGCCAAGACGACCATTCATGCTTCTCATTTTCTCTGTTTACATATTAAACTTTCTTCCTTTATCTACCTCTCTGTCTAGTTGTCTGTCTGTTGGTGTGTCTGACTAACTGTTGGTCTCTGTGTATGTCTGTGCATCTGTCTGCCTGCGTGCCTGCCGGCCTTTCTGTCTGCCTATATGTCTGTCTGTCTATCGCATATTTACAGCCAGACTATCTTTAACTGGTATGGCTCTTTGAAACTTTGTGTCTTTCTTCTGGCTTTGGGGAATAACTACATTTATTTATTGTTTAAAATCCTCTGAAGACATTCTGGTGAAATTCTGCAAATGGCATGATCCGTACCTCTTAGTA
The DNA here is from genome assembly GCA_039654565.1 of Peronia peronii. NCBI lineage: Eukaryota > Metazoa > Mollusca > Gastropoda > Systellommatophora > Onchidiidae > Peronia > Peronia peronii. The sequence goes on along the minus strand of JBCEWB010101280.1, from coordinate 6,773 downwards.
GTCTTGGCACTGCCGACTTTCGCGGTTAACGAACAGTCATCGAAATTCACATTTTTCGACATATTCTGTTCTCCTGCCTACGCAGAAATGGTTGTAAACCAGGCTAAAACGTGAGTCACATCACAGTCGACAAAACCAAGTCGCATCCGCTGTGTCAGTGATGGGCCAATCTAATGACCTAGTTAGTCATGTTTATTGCCCATTTTACAATACAAAATCATAGTCATAAATTCATAAAGAAAGAAATGTATGGATAGTCAGATGAACGGTTGATTGTTAGTAGGCTAACTACTGTTTTAACGTAGACGTGTGTGCATGGTTGTATCTAAATGTGCACAGCTATTCCACTGGATGATTGTGTGTGGGTGGGGAAAGTGGGGAGTACGGAGGGGGGGGGGGGGGGAATCTGAAGGTAGAACATTGAAAAGCTCTCTCTCTCGTTATCGCTCTCGAATACACTCATAAGCAATACAGACAAAAAAAACTAGTCATATATACATGTATATAATAACTGACAGACACCATCACAAGTATCAAGAGAAGGTTAATTACCCATAAAAGTACAGAGATCTATACTGTTTGCAGCAAGAAGCCCATGACCCAAGCACTCACAGAGTAAATCGAACCTCTAGTTTGTTTAGGATCTGGCCTTGCGTAGATAATGCCCATGTGTGTGTTAGATCTAGTCGTTAACACACCTATACACGTGCAACATGATTTCTACTGCAGCCGCTATAATTTAATAATGTGATCGTTTTCCAGCACGAATCTAGTATTGCGTCATTTAAAATAACAAAACCTATATTTAAAACAAAATGCGATAGTGTCTTTAAAATATGTACAACTTTAAATTTCCGCTCAGTCAAGATGAGCACATCTACGTTTGTCGCCATGTTTACAGTGACTGGCGTACAGAGCGTACATTCAAAACGTTCTACGAACAGCGGAGCGAATACATATGCACCGCATGCAATGCTCACTGTGTATCCACCATAGACAACTGTCAACCGGCAACTAATCAAATATATATTTTTTCTTTAAGATATAAAACAATATATATGAAGAATTTGATATTGAATGAATTAATATCATCAGCCAAATTTTCGAACCTATTTCGTTTTTCTTCAAGAATCATCATCATCATCATTGTCATCATAGCAGCAATATTTTGATCGAGATCATCCTGCTGCTATTTTTCAGTGAGACAGAATACAACAGTTTCACATGTATGAATGTTCTTGTCGCCATCCCACAAAATCTCTTCCGAATTGTAAATAAACAAAAAATCATCTGGCTGTTGCGAAGAAAAAGTCAGTCATCAAAACAAGAGGTTAAAATCTGCCAACAAATGGAGGTGACAAGCTCTCAAAGTTGATATGCTATAGATTTCCCCCTTCACTGATTCCTATTCGATTTAAAACTGTGGTCAGAGTTAAGTATGAAAAGATGCACGACAAAAGAAAACGAAACAAAGCTCTGTGTGTGTGTATGTGTGTGTGTGTGAGAGAGAGAGAGACAAAGAAAGCCAAGGGATGGGATTCGGGGAACGAAACAAGTAACAATAACAAATAGAAGTCAATCAAACACAACATCAAAATTTAATTAGGTGAAATTAATACAAGTAATTATATTAAAATGAACCATGCAATTAATTATAGCAAGTAGGTCTAAAATTGCGAAATCATTATCAATAAGATTTTTAAACAAACGTTATTAACGCAAAAACATGGGCTGACAAATGCATGGAGACCAACACAACATGAACGGACTCTCGAATCTCCTTGGAGGACAAGGCTGCAGAACATCAGTTGACTTCCCACAGTTATACTTAGAGGATCAGATGCTTCTGAAACATTATCGAGCTTATAACATGACCCAAAACTTGGAACTTTCAAATCGCGTCCGAGTCGCCCCCCGCTGCCTCGCCATAAACAATGGCCAGGCGCTCCCGTTTGCTTTGACTATCACGACCAATCCTCGTCTTCCTTCGGTGATATCAGTCAGTCAGTTCCTCAAGGCCAGCCTGACAATCCTCCTGCCAAATTCATACTTCACACGGCTAAATCTTCTAAATACAAAGAAAGCCTTCCGGGCAATAATTTGCAATGAATGTAAACGGGCGATACGGCTATGTTGACCAATGTCCTGATAAGTCTAAAATTTTATTGAAGAATCGGTGGTATTGCTCACCGGTGGTCAGCCAATTCGATTGCCTGGTTGTTATCAAATCCATGCCAGCGGTGTTCGACAGATCAGTCGGCCAGATATCTGTAACATGTAACTGCTATCTGGGAAAGTGGATATTTGGTTCAATTATTGAAAAATGTTGCATCATAGAGAAGTGGTTCAGTTCTTGAATTTGCCCTTTAATTCTGACATATCGCAGGTCTTGATAAGCTCAAGCCAAATATTTATTTTATACTGAGGTTTCTAATAAAAAAAAAACAAACAAACAAAAACACAAACACAAAACAAAGTAAAACAAAACACAACAAAACAAAAATAAACAGTTTGGAAACAAAAATCAATGCAATGTCTGATTCTTGTCTGTAGTATGTGTCGGGGAATAGAGACGATGTTATAGAATTTACAGTTGAAATATTATAAACTGTATTTTTGCTCAGAACTGCGGCTTTGGATTGTAATATAATAATATATATATATATATATATGAATATAATAATTTTCTGTGCAAGATAGCGGTACTCTGTGAAAAGTGGGCGTTATTAATACGCATCCACGCTATAAATCTGAGACAAAAACTTTTCACCTTGATGAACTCGATAACTATTATCGTGAATACATCGTCATGACTTTTGTCGAGAAAAAATTATAGAATGACGATCAATGATTCTACCTGCTGTAGTATACTGCATATTTTCCCCCTTTCTATATTGAAATAACACATGATAATAATAATAATAATAATAAGATTAAAGTATTAAAAAAAAAAAAAAAAAAATTCAGTTCAGAATTCTGAAAATTCAAAGCAGTGGAAAGTTATCTATCTGTCTATCAAATGTTGAGATATTGTGCAATCAATTGCCTCATTCAATTTTGATTAAGCCATATTTAAAACAAAAAAGCAAATAAACAAAACAAAAAAAAAACCAAGCAAAACAAAAACAACAAAACAATCAAACAAACAAACATGCTGTACTGTTATAGCGTTGATTTTTGCACGTCCAAGGCGAATGCGTAATGAATGATGTGGTTTCTCTTAAAACTCCCAGTTATGAAAACTGATCGTTTAAACCTCTAAATTCTCTGACAATGAACATCAGACCTCTATAAAACTCCTGCAAAATACATTCTAAAACAGATGTATTTGAACTAAAGTGTACTGCTGCTGAAGTGGTCTCTCCATGGGCGGCATCCTCAATCTCTGAAATGTGGTGCGAGGTCAGTCTGTGAAAGTCATCGACCAGGAAATGACTACTGATTTTGATAACGGATGTATCTGTACCAATAATTACATTTCTGTTCGTACACAATTCGAGGTTCTATAGAAATAAATGCAATGGTGTGCCTTTTAGTTGGCTAATAATGAGTAGACAGGTCACTGAAGTCAGAGATTGGCTGTGCCACACGAATGCAGTCATTTCAATAGCAAGTCTTTTTGTTTGTGATTTGTCAAGCTGTGATAGTTGGAAAAATATAAATGAAATGAAGGAAGAGTCTTTCATCAGACAGTGGCAATATTAGACGGATTGAGAAGAACTCTGATCCTTAGGTGTTTACAACGATTCGATTTGTGAGAAGGACATCTTGGATTTGCTGGTCATGTTTTTCTTTTTGTTTTATTATATTTGTCTTATCTTATGTAATATTTCGTAAAAGACACTGGCTAAATTTAGGAAGTTGATTATATATTAGTGTAATTTCCACCTATATATAAACATGGGTTTTCTTGACAAGACCGTAATGTGTCTACAAAACACCAGATTATACTTCAGTCGGTGATCAGATTAATGTTTGTTTGTTGTTGTTTTTTTTCATATACGTATGGGTTGTAAAATTTACACAGATATATAGAAAAATTATACAAAAAGTCAAGACTGTTGCATCAAATCAATCAACGACGTACTTAAGCTCCCGCTTTAGCAAGAAACTGAATATTGAAAAATGAAATTTTAAATCTTGTGACAGTTTATGACTATTATGACTGGAATGTACACAGTATGGAATGCAGAAAACCGAAACATGGACCATAAAATTACACAGAAAAAATTAAGCTAACATGTGAAATTTACATTTACAAGTTAAATGTGGAGAGAGAAATATGATCTCATCACGAAATGAAAGGTATCGAACATCCAGCATAATATTGCTGCTTGCTGTGCTGCTGGTGTGTTTGGAGGAGATATACGCTGTCCCTCATCATTTTATGGGCGGTTCCATGAGTGTGCGATTCCTGGGGAAAAAGAATGGATTATGGTTGGTAAGTATGGTTTCTTTTTTCGGCCATAAGCCATAACATATAAATAGGCTTGGGGAAAACAGCTCAAATGAGCGACCTTACTGCTCACTGAATAAACGCTAAAGCCTGATCTAAGCAGAAAAGCATGACAAAAGAAATAGACAATCAATTAATCAATACACCGGTCAATCACTCAATCAACCAATCAATCAGTCAGTCAACCAATCAATCAATCGACCTGTCATTCTGTCAATCAGTCAATCAACCATCAATCAGTTCATCAGTCAATCGATTGACTGATCGACCGATAAATCGATCTAGCAATAAATCAATCAATTAATCGATCGATTGATCGAATGACCAGTCCATTAATCGACACATCAACAAACAGGTAAGGAAATAAATCGATAAATATGCGAAAAAAAAATACGTTTATAACAAGCAAATAAGTAATTAAATAGCGCAACAAATAAACAAAAGAACAGTAATCAGTTGTTATTATTGTCTGTTCAAGACTTCCAATGAGTGGCGGTGGGCAAGAGGTAGATTAATAGATTAGCAGGAACTGTCACTTCTGAAACTGCTCCATCACAGACCATTTTTCTAGTCGCTCTCTGAAGGATCTGTTTGACAGAACAAAGTCATATGTCATGCTGAGCTTTTTACGTCAGGCTGGTCTGTATGCCAGTTAATAACATCACCACTATAATATGTGACTCAGAGAGCATGTGGCGATCCACACAGGAAGCCGCATATTTACTTATTATATAGATATATTCGTCTTTTGCTAGTTTAGCCGTACACTGTCCAAATGTATATACATGTACACATTTTGATATGCCTTTTATAACTGGTACACGCAAAGCCTGTAAAGTATTATATTTTATATATTATACTTTGATCAACCTTTTTAACATGTAAACGTCCTCTACGTATTAGGCACAATAGAGCCGTAATTGAACTGATGGGCCGTTAAATCCTACCACAACCAAATAACTACCACAGATCAAAGATGAGCCAGTTAACTGGGGAGGACGACCCAATCGTACCCGTGCAGCCTCCATATTTTGTGGAATATTAGTATCACTGGGAATATAATCTGGCAAGTGGCAGAAACATAAAACACCATCTCAAGACAGTTTGTATACTTACGGACTCAGACAAATCATCAAAAACATTTGTGTGCGGTAACCCAGTGGGCTACTTTTTTCCCGCCAGCTAAGTTACTTCTCTTTGCCAAGTACAAGTGGTATAACAGAAACAAGGTAAAGAAGTGGGAAAAGACACTTTTGCTCCTATTATTTGAAACATGTGACGTACAAAGTTACGAAAAATTATCACGATTAAAAACAAAAAATATTTTCATCATAGGGTTAATTTTTTTCAGAATTTTCTGTTACTCATGTCTCAAATAGCATGAGAAAACGTGAGATTTCCTTATTTACAATTTAATAGCAAATATTTAGAAGCTGTATAGGTTAATTACGAGGAGTAAGTTTTGACATATGATTATTGTTTTTCCCCATACATATGCTTTAATTTATTGTGCCACACATGATATTTTTTTTTCTTCTCGTGACAAGATGACAGAGAAATATTTGCCAACTATGATTTTCATTAGATAATGAAGCGAATATCCTGTAATACTATCAGTGTTTATAGTTATTACACTTTTGATTCCTATCATTTTTGTCGTTGCTGCTATTGATTTTCAATAAAAAAAAAGAAAAGAAAAGAAAAGAAAAATAAAGGATATAAATAACCGATATCATTTATGAGTAAATTTATATTCTGTTTAGTTTTTCTTTCTTTTTTTATGTTGTTATTTTATTTGTGTGTTTTGTTTCATTATTATAAGACATGTAATCAAACTTCATGTTTTTCTCAGATCAGAGTGGACTCTCACTTTGGCTGGACTTTACAAGATGGTCCCTGCTTACAACCATGCACAAGTTTATCAGAAGGAACATCTACCATCAATAGACGGCGACAACTTACACAACAATTTGGAAACGACTATTTTGGGACATGGACGATAGAAGCCTTGAGTCCGCATAGCGCCCTCATTAACGCTAACGTCACGAGTTACGTCAATGATCACATGACTTCCAGGGTATCCCTGGTAAATGAAAAATTAGGATGGATATCAGAAACAATTGAAGTTGACGTGAAGATTACAGATGATGCGACATATGTCGATGTCATGTATGTATAATAATAATCAGCCATTTTTTTGTTCAGCCAGCTCAGTTATTTCCCTTTGGTATGTATGTGTGTGGATCCATGTATGTATGTATGTATGTATGTATGTATGTATGTATGTATGTATGTATGTATGTATGTATGTATGTAT
>JBCEWB010101247.1:0-12122 GCA_039654565.1 Peronia peronii | reverse complement strand
ACTGCACTGCCATGATCAGACCAAGCACCAAAGCGAGCAGAAGGCGGACGGCGGGTGAAAGGCCAAAATATAAAAAACCAAGTCTAACATGCACGAAAAATACATGTGACGGTTCTCCCGATATGGCACAGCCCCCCCCCCCAGGGGCACGCCGAAAGGGACCGAAACATCAAAATGGAATAGAATGGAATGGCAAATGCCTTGAAATATGCAATGGAAGATATACACCACGATATCAATGCATTCACTAATTTGGATCTTTTAATGTAGATCTCTGGATGTAACCATTCAATGATTTAATCTCAGCATTTCTTTTTTTTTTTTTTAAATCTCACACCCTGTACTTGCACTGAGTTTTTGTTCTAGTTGCTAGATCTAGACCTAGACTAGATCTAGGGCTACCATCAACTGTACTATAATAACATTATTCAGTGACGGTCATCCAATTACTAATAAATTCTTTCGACATATCGCTCAGTTCTACGGGACGAGTTCATCAAAAGTGAGACAGAACAATATGAATTACAACAAGAACTTACGACTTGATGCATCGAAGGTCGCCATTTTGAAATGTCTCCTGTTCACATGATACCAGTCACGTGATCAGTTGGATACAGCTAAAAATTACTTTTATCCCCCCGACATAATTCAAATTTTCAGAAAAAAAAAAACACAAAAAAACTCAAACCCGTGGATGGCATTGAGAGTTCGGGTTATTCACAAGAAATTTACTGCTTAGTAGATTTGCTTCAAACGTGTAATGGCATCCTTATATTGATGAGTACACGGATACCCAATCTCATGGGATTGAATTGCCGAAGAATAGAGAAGAACTGGGAATGATTGAAATGAAAAAGACGTTATCGTTCCAAAGGTGTCAATATATATATAGATATGGATGTAGCAAACTAATAAATGATACGCAAAAATGGAAGTGAAACAACCAACAGAGCATGCAAAGAGAAAGGCAAACAGCTTGCATAAGCTTTGATGAATACTTGTTGGGATTGAAATATTTTGAATTCTAATATCAATAATAGATCTAACAATTGATAACAAAAACTATGTTTTGAATTATTACTAATACAATGGCAATGTGTATGCGTTCTCTACTAATGCACTAATCATAAACGTTTCTATTAATTATGATATCTCTTACTCCTGCATGGCCGGCGGCCATTCTTGGTTGAATCGAGTGATGTCTTTTTTTTTCGTATTGTATACTTCTTGGCATTTTTTTAATTAGCTCAATTTTATAACAGCCTTCAGCGCTTCCTCGTACAGATCTGCCACTGAGTGGAGGCATAGCTGTGCATAGAGCGGATCTGTCACAAGGACAGACAAAGTAAATGAGCGTATGTGGATATTATAATGGAAGGAACATGATATGGATGCAGATTCAACACGGACCTTGTTTTACCCAGTGAGACCTTCCGCGGTGCGGCATCTCCAAAACTAGGACATCTCAGGTTGGAAAGGAGACTGGAAAACTCAGTAAATTAGAATAACCTGGACGTCTTGCAAGACCAGTAAACAAGGACATGAGGAAATATACCTCACTTACTGAAACACTCAGCCGCTGAAGGCTTAGAGATATCACAGATGACCTGACAGTTCTTTCTCCATTAACTCCAGTCTTCTGCCATTCTCAGAGATTGGCCGAGAGGCTGATTTGTCCCTTCTTTGATGTTATCATCCCAGCGTTTCCTCTGTCTCTCTCGTCTCCTCTCATCTGGTACAGTACTAATGACCTTGTGATATGACCGTACCAACTTAGTTTTCTGATTTTTACAATGGGAAGATCCAACGTTTTCTTTTAGCTTTTCAGCCCTAATTAAAAAGGGACCATCTCAGCTGTTTTATAATCATGTCAGGTCGCCGCAATGGTTGCCACCATCCTCCCGAGTTCCAAGAAACCACATCCCACATAGATATCCATGCCCCTAAAGAACAACTTGTAAAATATAGCCAATCATGAGAGGGTAGGTCGTGACCCAACTGAGGATTTCTTCATTTGTGACCTCAAATTTGTGCATATCTGGACTTTTCTCTTACATGCATTGGTGAAACAGAGTGTAGAACTGGTTTTCATCTGACAAAAGTCTTCTCTGTGGGCATAATACTCATAGAATTTTGTTGTTACCTTATCCCAGAGGATTAATTATCCTAGACATTGATTTGACATCTCTTTCTCCTGGTGCATGATTTGTTGAAATGTCTTATACCAACTGCAACAACAGAAGCCAGAATGGAATGGTCAAGAGTCTCTCAGTTTACTTCCCTTCTTATCAGTGACCCTTATTTCTTTAATGCGTTTTCGATTTCAGTTTTCTAGAGCACCAGATGATTAATTATGACTTACAGTTTTCTGTAAACATGTATATAATTATTTTGTCCTGTATTCAGGTCAAAATTACGCATCAAAAACTGGAGAGAGTTCAGGCTAATAGCTTTTAATATGAGCTCTCACCTGGGGCTTCTCTCTCTGTATTAACAAAACAAAGTGTATTCGGGAAGAGACATTTTCGTAGGGATACGTCTCCTAAAGAGGATGTAGTTTCTGTCCAAGACGACTGTAGGCTTGTGAAGTGTATGAAACATGGTTGGGACAGCTGAGTTGGAATCATTGTCCATACTTCTTCTCTAAATAGCTGTAATGATTGGATAGTATTTTAAAGATAAATAACTGCAGGAGTGGAGGTGGAGCATGTTTGAGATGATGGTATGGATAAGAACACTATAAATTGCTCACTTTATTCTGATTTGTTCAGATCCCATCTCTTCCCTACTGCAAACCTAAAAAATAACAAAAATCCCATTATATCATTGTGATTTTGAATTCTTAGGGTTGAATTATTCTGTCAAATATTTTGTAGATTGTCAATTTGTCTGTTAATTGTTGTTGTTTTTTTTTCTTTATCTGAGTCACTCATATCCACTTGAGAAAATTAATGCCAATACAAGGGATTTGGAGTCAATCTGACACATATACAAAAAAAAAATGAGACAAACAAGGATATCAGAGTAGTACAAGACTAAATAGTCTTTTTATTTGATCATAAAATGCTGCCATTTAAAAAATCATTTGTACACCTTTCAAAAAAATGCAAACTGACATCATGAGACAGATCTATTTACAGAATCTTAAGTAACAAAATGTTTTTTGTTCACATCTTTTCAACACTAAATTCAGGTATATATTTAATAAATAAGCACAGTGACAAAAAAAAAAAAAAAAGGGAAAAATGAGTAATATATGTTCCATGAATTGACTATATACATGTATATGTACACAAATAATTATTGAAATAGATCAATATTTAAAAAATTTTTTTTTTTAAACAGTAACAAGAAATGGAATGTAGATCACTGGCTGGCCATTCATTAATTTGTTCTTTTAGTCAGACCACTATTTCTTAAGGGAGGAGGGGGACTGGTTCTGAACATGAGGTTTCGGGACTAAAATATCAAAATTGGGGTTTTATTTTTATATACTTTGACCTCCTCTCATACCAGAAAAATAATGGATGGGGCCAGAAACATACTTCAGGCTCCAAAATGGCACTGACACGGCACCACAAAAACATGTATAGAGAGATTATGCAAATTCTATAGTGATTTTCTCAATATATATGTTTTCTTCATTTTTTTTCCTAACACTTTTTTATTTCTGAACCAGCTGACTTCAAATTTTTAATATACATTCTACATAGGATTTGATTCAATAATACGTATCCCTTTTTCTGAATTTCATTTACATTTTTGAAGGTAAATTGGATATTTGGTGGCAAACTGCAAAAAATTTACATCCGTCAATGTACATAATATTTCAAACAGTATATCGCATATAAACAAAAAACAAATGCATATTGTCTTTTATAAAGAGTTATGTTATTCATGTGCAAAATTTCAAATGATTCCATTCAATACTCTATGAGCCTTAGGCTTTTGAAAATAGCTAATTTTCAAAACACAAAATCCAATATGGCGGCACTGTCATGGCAACCAGATGTAAAACAAAAAACATTTTCCACATTTTTCCTCGAATCTGAAGTGTAAAAAACCCCTGGCTGAAGCATTCACAATATCACTCTCAAGACCTACATCCCCCCTCAATGCAGTGGCTGCTTGTGCCCATAAGTGTCAACAGATACCTCTAGACCAAGACATAGTATGGGAGACATGTCAAGTTATTGTTAAATACATGTGACATTTCAGGTTACACTGATCTATGACTTATATGATGAAATCTCAGCCAAGAAAGAAAAATTATTTAAACTCCTATGACTTATGTATACAAACTATAAAATATCCACTGGTGGAATATATTGACCTCTTGGCAATTTTAGGGTTAAATGAAAAATTGTATTGTTTGCTTCTGGTGGACCAGAGAGAGGAAAAGATTTGAATCTAAACCATATCTTAAGGAAGAGCTGGACTGGAACTACATGTAACTGATCAACAGTCAGAATTTTCTTCTATATGAAATCTATGGTTCCTTTATCAATTGAAACAGCCATCTGGAAATATAAATATCCCCCTGTTTATGATCTGCAGACAGCTGGTATAAATTTCCAAATACAAAAATTTACAGTGCTAGATGCATTGAGATTTTCTCCAGTCCACTTTAAGCAAAACCAAAACCTTGATAAATCAGAACTGTTGAAAAATAAATGTTATAGACATCAAGATATAATGATAGGTATAGAGATTAACATGCAAATAAGAATATTTAATTGGGATGATATGAATCAACTTAACACCAGCCAAAAACAGACTCTCTCAACAAATGCTGCCTAACTGAATGATAGTAAAAATTTGTTAAAGAAAATAAAGTGTGATATAACAAATCTTTGAAGAGTGAATTTGTGAAGAATCTATCAAACAACACATTTCTCACAAAGTTGTGGCATGATTTGCATGCATTTATCAATCATTTTTCACAGGATGGGGCAAAAATTCAAAGTATCTCATATTCTTCTTATTTTGCTATACCTCATTAACCATTCTAAGTGAGAAACAGGATCACAAACTACTCAATTTTCACATGGCTCTCAGTACATATGAGGATCAATGCTTATGAGTGAAAAAAAAAAAAATGGGTGATGTCTCAGTGGGGATTGTCTTTTACCAGTGCAATTACTTTCCTGTGCCACACACTGAGGCCACTGAGAAGCACTGTAAAAGAAGAAAAAGAAAAATAATTTGTCCTCTATTACAGTTGAAAGGCTAACCATAGAAATATTGTTTTGTTTGTTTGTGTTGGGACTTGAGAGAACATCAGCACGATCACAGCTATATTGTGCCAAAGAAATTTTGTTTAAAAGGACAAAATGTTTACAAACAGAAGGAAAAAAAATTCTTCAACCATGAATTTTTCAGGTTTCCTAGTGGATATTTCAAGCAAAAAGTGTCAAAATGGTTTTCATCTTTTTTACATTTGCAGTGCTTGTTCAACAACTGTCTAGTAAAGGGAAGAAATCAGGCTTGTGAAAAACCATCCCTAGAACAATATCACATTAGCCAGCATCTGATACAGATTCAGCACTACAAAATTAGACCCTTTTCTTCCCTTGGAATGTCTTTGAAACAACTTAACGGGTAACAGATGTAAAAAGGCAAAACCTTGGAATGTCAGTAAGTCAGCAGTATAGAAAGCTTATAATATTTTAGACATGAATATAATATTGTATAATATGTTGGAACATCAAGAAAGACAATATATCAACTGGAAATATAGCACTGAAATCATAACTGTAATCTGCAGGAATGTCTGTCAACATTAAACTGATGTATGGAAGGAATGAATGATAACAGAAACTCCACTCTCACATTAGGAGATCATAATTCCCTCTCCTTCCTTCTGTCTGCCCAGACCCAACACATACTTTTATAATTAATGTAATTTACATTACAATATAATGGAAATATAAAGGAATGAATAGACATAGAAACATAACTGCATCCACTCAGATTCATAGGCGGGACAGCCTTCTATCAACTCATTGAGACACACAAAGATTCCCCATCAATTCAACCAAATGTAGAGTCTCTAAAATCATAACAAACATATTTTTACAAATAAAAATAGTGATACAACTTTGTGTGTCCAATGCTCAAGACATTGATCTATGACCTGGATGACACTCTAACAAACTCATTTCCATTTGATATTAAAGGCAGCATATCCTATAAGACTGCATTTAGTAAATCTGATTATAGATTACTAGCCCATGGCCTTCGTGGAAGATTTTTTAAACTGCAACTTAAAGTGTATGGCAAGCGTGTGTCCCTTGATGTTGGTATTTTGGATGATTAAACTGAGTGTTACTCAAAGAAAACATATTTGGTGTTTTGAACGCGTCATTCTATCAAACGACAATTTGGATCAAAAACTTTAGTGAGTTTACTATTCAATTATTATCGCCTTTTTAGAATAATGTCAAACTTGGCTAGCTTTTCTTGGCTTTATGTAATTAGAAACATAGATCTTTATGCAACAATATTGTGTGCCAAATTTCATATGGATACATTCAGCAGTTTTTGATCCAAAAGCCTTATATGGGTTTTTGTTGCAGATTCATAATACAGATGAATTATTGTGATGGTCCCCTGTCTGTAATGCAGAAAGGAAGTATTTTGTTTGGAAAATGGTATAGCATCATCCAAAATGAGAATGGCCATTCATTAATATTTAGCTTTTGAAGTTCTCCTCTTTATCTTCCTATTTGGGGTGCTAACAATGTTGTAGTCAAGTGTCTACTTTGAGACTGAAAGGGCACAAATTTTGTTTGAAATTCATTATATGTTCATCATCATAACATCATGCACACATTCAATTAGTTCCAACAGGTTAAGGAATACAGAATGTCTGTGAAACAATCATACAGCAACAGTCTCTCTCAGATCTCAAGTAAAACAACAACTCTCTAACATTTATAACGCTTACGTCTCCATCTCTCATGCACTTATAAGAGAACTATCACTTTCATACGTGTCAACAAATAAATATCTACAACTTACAATGTTTGGTATATGAGCTGGACAAATGGTCTCACAAATAAATATGGAAAAAAAAAAAAAAAAAAAAACGACAACAAAATACAATGGAACTTGATGGAATGTTATATCTGCAACCGGATCCAATTTGTTATACCATATTGACTTTCTGTATTCTCTCCACTACGAGGTTGACAATGGTGTTGGTTTTGAGTACTGTCACAGCTTGGTTGTGTTCTATGGCTTGAAAATCGACTTTGTTCACCTGATTGATGAGATGAATAAATAAATTATTTCAAGTCACATAAAATTGTGGCAAGATTCAATGTTATGTCCCTGCAATAATTAAATTGTGTGAATTGATGGAGCAACTTACATTAAACATATTCTTCATCCTTTTTAGTGTTTCCACACCACCTAAAGTTTATCCAGTTTGATAATCTACAGTTAGACTTAAATTCTGTTGCATATTATCTATCACATTCTTACAAGGGGGTAAAGTGGAAATAAAAAGATCCCCACCAAGTGTTATTTAATTAGACATAAATACAGCACTTGCTTTGAATCAGGTCTCAAACCCATAACTTGACACAAAAGAAAGCAAAATAAAACAACATTTGTTTGAACTGCCAACTATTACTGCATTCTGCACTATATTTCAACACTGTATACAAACCTCTAATATTTTGTCTCCCGGTCGCAGTAACTTTGATGCAGGACCATCAGGAATCACTTTCGTAACAAAAATACCCTGTAAAAAAAACAAGAGAGCGACACATATATGTGTGTAGCATATTTATTAGTATGCATAACTTAAAATGAAATGGTGAATTGCCTTTTTATAAAAAAAAATCTTTAAATGTCTTTTATTAATCAGTTAATGGGAGATCGTTGTGACCAGCCCTATAGCTCCCCTTTGCCATATACAATGAGTGTTGAACAAGCTTAGTAAAGAAGAAAAAAATCACTTTTGCACCCTTTGCTTGAAAGATATGTCATGAACAATCAAAAAAAAAATTATGGCATAAAGAAAATATTTTCTTATTTTACAATTTTATCAATTTTTTTTGAGATCAGTGTTTCGGATGACAAAAGATTTCTTCCTTCTGTACAGTGCTTGATCGACAACTCTCGTGTCTGGCAAAGGGAAGCAATAGGGTTGGTCACAATAATCTCCCATTCAATTCACAACCAGTGAATTTGATACCAATGCTGGCTTATATCTGGACAAAGTCTATAAACTGACAGTGCAAGCATGAGAAAAGGTTCTCAGTGAGTTAGCAAATGGATAAGCCGAGATGGGATAGAAAATCCAGTGAAGTCATGTAGGTCAAGCCTGTTTTCACTATTTTTATAAAAGGATGTAACCAGGATCATACTGAATCCTGAATACAAATCCCAGGCCTCCAATTTCAGTAGGGTGGATCCAATAATATTGGCTTTCAAACTTGGCAGAACTTAAGTACAAGTATTTGGAACACAAGGAACAATTTATTCAAAATCTAGAAATAAAACTCATGAATGTAAATGACTATGAACGACTGAATGCCGATAAGCTAATGATAGAAAAAGGCTGACTGACTTACAATATCATTTTCTCTGTAGGGGTTGCCCTTGGAACCAATACCTCCAGCTATTGAAAAACCCAAGCCAGGATTTTTCTTGATGGTGATACGGAACTAACAGATAAGAAAAGAAAATATAATGTAATAGACAAACTATTGTCTCATTACAAAGAAGGCAACAATCTCTATATGAAAATGCATATGAAACAAACAAAATAAATTACAAAGTACATGCAATATGACACAATATCAGTTTATGAATCTTTTGGTTATTATACATAAAGTTGAAAGTCTTTTCACTGCAAAGCTTTCATAGTCATTGGAAACTATAACCACATCCACAGTTTGTATGCAAAAAGAAAACTGTTAATTAAAATCTCCCAGAGACAATGTGGACAACACTATGTATTTGTCCCTTACTCAAAAGACAGTGAAGAAGTTTAGGCAAACAGCCTGATGTGCTATCTATTTTTTTAGCATTATGTGATTTGCAAGTACAATATTCTGTAATGTGTAGACTGTAAAAACTTTAAACCTGCCGTTTTCCACTAAACTATGAAGTGTTGTATTTTCTTTTTTCTAGAGAGCATTTTGACTAAAGTCAGATTTTAATTCCATCTGTGTCTGAAACTATAACAAATGAGATTGGCAACTCTTCTTGGTAAGCATAAAAATGCTGGTTTTTCTGATCCTAAAGGCTTGATATCTCAGTCTATTAACACTGAACAAAATAACAGTAACTGTTGGAGCACCAATGTTTCAACATCAATAAGAAGTGATAGAAGTGACCAGATTGGATCCTTGACATTTGTAGGGTAAAAAATCAATTGTTACTGATGATCATTTCCAGACTCTATTAGAGAACAGCATGGGAAGTAACCTCTAAACCTAGATGTCATTATAGATGTCATTAGGTTACAACAATCATGTCTGTCTATGTAAATCTAACATGGTCTAGTTTGGCAGACATGTACAAAGTAAATTATTCACCTGATCCTTGTGTTCCTGAATTGTGCTGTCGGACATCTGCATCAGAAAATCTTTGGAGGGAGTCACGTCTCGGGAGTGAGGATTTACTGAGTTTTTGACTGGGGTCATGCGTTGAGATGGGGGAGTGGAGGTAGCCCCAGAGCTGTGAGAGCCTGGGCCTCCACGGGGAGTGTATACCTCTGCTCTGGTTTTGCCAAAATCTCCGATTCTTTCATACACATGCTGTCCATGGCCATAGCCGCTGTCTGTAGAACTAGACACTTGAGAAGACTGTTCCTGATTGGGAATCATAGTAAGGTCTTCGTAGTGACCATTTTCAAAACTGCCAGTAAATGGGTCATACCCTCTGTCTTGTCGAGAACTGGGTCGTGCTGACCCATAAATGCTGCCTGAGTGAGGTGAGTCTCGAGAAGAAGAATGATTGTGCACATCACTGCGAGAATCAGAGGAGTCTGACCTATCCCGTCGTCTGGCCCCAGCCCCAGGAGGAAAGACAGGTCCAATTTGTGAGGCAGAGCCGAGATGAGATGAGCTGCTGCCAGAGCGAGATGTGTAGTTATCCCTAAACCCAACCCTATCCTTATCAGCTTCACTGCCGTTATAAGCAGTGTGAGTTCTACGATCAACATCTGCATAGTCTGAGAAACTGAGTTTTTCTCTACCAGTTGAGGGAAGATCTGCAAAGGGATTGCTGCCATGGAAACCACAGGGGGACGACTGAGATCTATTGATATTGGAAATGCCAGGTGGAGCAGCAGCTGTTGCCAGGTTGGATGAGTTGCATGGAGAATCGACACGACTAGATGAAGAATCACTAGAGAGTCTTTCAGTGCGAAGACCAGCACCTGTTCCATCTGTCGGTCGTCTGTAAGGAGGCGCTGGGTTGTAGGGAGGTGGTGTAGCACCTACCATCTCTCCTGATGCTGATATCTGAGCAGCCTGCAGCATACACAGTTTTAATATGTCAGAACATGGGATAAAGCAATGAAAATTTTTGTGAAATACTCACTGAAGTCATGAAAACTTTAAAACAATTTTGTCCTTGGTCACAATAAATTTCAGAAGTACTTGACTTAATTATTTTTACTGGGGAAATAATATTAGTAAACAAATTGTTAATAAATTTTCTTTGACAAGAACAAAAACATAACCCAAATCCATAACATTTCCAACTGTTTTTGATTCTGTCTTCAGTTTTTGTCAACCCAAGAATACTACTATGTTCTGGAAATACAAATGACAGAACAAAGTGGGTTATGCTTGAGTTGAATATATACATTGCATATAAACCCAACTTTACTTGACACAGAGAGAAAGGTAAGATTATATGACAGTGAAGCACAAAATCTTTGACTGTCAGTCCTACAACCTCTGACATGTGGAGAAATCAATTATCATTCTCTGATCTTACCTATGTTCAAAGAAATGCTATTCTTAAGGCGATCTGCTGCTGAAAATCCTAAAATTGTCAAATCGACAAAAACTTCCATTCTGAAAGTGCACAAATGATAACAAGATAATAGGAATTGAGATTCTGTGAAGTTTTATTGCCCTCTATGCACGGTTGCCATGGTAACATCATAAACAGCCACCATATTGAACAATTTAAAGCAAACTTTAAAGTCCTAAGGCTTTGCTATTTTTTAAGCTATTGCCTTCAAATTTTGAGGATAAAGATTCTGAGCATCACTCTACAGCAAAATAATGCCCGATTTTTTATATCTATTTTAGTTTACAAGATATTGCATCCAACCTTTTGTAATGATGCGGCCTGTCAAAAAAACTACATTTTTCAAAATCAATTCAATTTTATTTTGAAAATTACACCTCTTAATGAAAAAATGGCATTATTTTATTGTAGAACACTTCTTGATTGATGTATCCTGCAAATTTGAAGCAATTTGGACAAGAAATAAAAAAGTTTTAGGGATTTGATTGGTAAAACATGATGTGTAAAGATGAAAATTACTAAAATTGAAATAAAAGCCATTGAAATCTCCACCTCCTTCAGACATTCGCTGTTTCCTTGCTTTTGCCAGATGCGCTGACTGCTTTTTTCTTTCATGGCATTATTGCAAATAAAGTAAACGTATAAAAACGATGTACTGTGCAGTGGAATGGTGAACAACAAATGATGTACAAGTGCATTGTTTACAGCGGAAGTTGGCGAAGGTCAAGGTGTAACTACGATGTAACCAATCAGAGTAGACTTCTTCTGCTCTTCATCGAATCACGTATTTCGAGGTCGTCTAATGTTCATGTGGACAGCAAAATTAGTGAATGGACCTCGTGCTTGCTAAGCACACTGATGCTAGGGTTATTTTTAGATCGACACAGTAATACAAAGACTTCATAGTACTCAGAGTAAGCTTTCTAACGTTACCAATGTGTCCTAATTATTGATAACGTGAAGCATGGTTTCAAAGCGTAAAGTTTGACAATTTGTGCTGTCAGAAAGGGAAAAAGCAATTATTGGGCGCATACATGGTTATCTAAAATGCTAATTTAATCCTTCTATGAACATTTGGAGGGGGGGGGGGGGGGGGGACAAGAACGGGAGGGGGTAGA
>JBCEWB010101236.1:0-12123 GCA_039654565.1 Peronia peronii | reverse complement strand
TAGATAGATAGATAGATAGATAGATAGATAGATAGATAGATAGATAGATAGATAGATAGATAGATAGATAGACGGGCGGAAGTATGCCCGGAGGGATGGAAGGACGGACGGATGGAAGGACGGACGGGTGGATGAATGGATGGATGGATGGATGGATGGATGGATGGATGGATGGATGAATGGACAGGATGGATGGATGGATGGATGGATGGATGGATGGATGGATGGATGGATGGATGGACGGACGGACGGAACGACGGATGGATGGAGGGATAGGTGGATAGACAGAGAGAAAGCCAGAGAGGGAGAGAGAGAAACAGCTGATCATCCTTGTTTCTCCTACGCATCAAACAGCAAAAAATGGGACCATAGGGGCGTGACCCTCCTGGATCAACGAGACATGGCAATGATTGGGACATGATTTATGGCCCTTTATCAATGCCTGGGGTGACTTTTCTTTCACTATTTCATAAGCCCGTCTTATGTCGCTGGGTTGCAATGACTCAAACAAACCCCATAGATAAGAAACCCTCTGTAATTACTATCAATGAGAAATGAAGTGTTTCTTACGTTACCAGCTGCGAGGAGACAATCTCTTACCTTCTATGTAGCCTCGAAAGCATGCAAAGAGACAGGTGCGGCTCTGAGTATACCGATAGATACGAAATCTTTCCAAGAAAAAAAAAAGGGGGGGGGGGGAAGAAAGAAAGAAAGAAAGATAGATAGATATAAAAATGCAAGAAAGAATGAAAGAAAAAAGGGAAAAGGAAGAAGAGAAAGAAAGAAAGAAAGAAGAAAGAAAGAGAGAGAAAGAAAGAAAGAAAGAACAGAAAGAAGGAAAGAAAAGAAAGAAAGAAAGTCAGGACACAAAAAACGAAGCTATATTGGTAATTGTACTACTTGCATGAAAATGATCACAACAATTTTCGGTGGATCAACTGGAACGAAAACATAAATAGGCCTAATGAAAACAAATCACTCCATTTTCCAACTGTCTGCGGCCGCATAATGTGCGTCCGTGTGAGATACATAACCATGTTAATGACAAAGAGGTAAATACAACAGCCGCTTAGATAGACATCTCTGAAAGACGAAAGGAGGTGAGTGAATGAATACTGTATGACATCAAAACTACTACTACTACTACTAATATTACTATTACTATTATTACTTCTACTACAACTACTACTATTACTACTACTACTGCTACTATTACTGCTACTACTACTACTACTACTATTACTATTACTATTTGAGATAACCACCTGCTGGAGGTTAAAAGCGAAATAATTACCGTAATTATTATTACTACCACTTCTACTACTGCTTATACCACTAATATTACTACTACTCCTTATAATAATAATAATAGTAATAGTAAAGGAACACGTCATAGTAACAATAACTTCATTTGTGAAAACCCATAGAATGTCGCATGTCTTGGAAACACTTTACAAACGGAGTTTTATCATACCACAATGTCAATTAACGGAATGAAATATTGCACAATTCAATGAAAACTGTACCGAAACCCGACGCTGTTATTCAGAAATGCTCAACCTGATGCCTTAATCTCATAAATACCGTGACGCCATTCTGTCAGCGCACTATAGGCAAAGAAAATAGTGAATGCGTGAATTCATAAGTCTTGTTAATCTCCATCCGTGAGACGATTCAATGTGATTCGATTTCGTTATTCTCTCTGTCTCTGCCCACCGTCTTTAGCTCAGTGACAGAGAGAAATTGTTCAGGTATTGTTGTGAAATGGCCCATATATGAGGTGACGCAAGATACGTAATTTCAGTGTCTATCTGGTCTGTTATCACGGCTCAGTTCTGTGTCGTCCTTGTTCATCCCACAAGAAACAGAAAATGGTGCGCAATTTTGTCTCCTACATCAAATTAAGGAAAAGCTCGCAAAGGCCAGCGATACTTACCGTAATATTCACGCAACACAAGCAGAACAAGTGCTGAAAAGACAGCTATTCATCTGAGCGAACTGATTTCGAACATCGAAACATGACAAAGGGTTTCTTGACACATCAGATGTCTGGGATTGTTGGTAGGTGACATGACACCGACTAAGGATCGTAACAATGGGACATCATCCGGCCATCTTGCTAGATAAGTGTATTTTGACTTTGCTTTGAAGACAGACTACGAAAAAAGATCGATTTTCCATGACAATTAATTGTGCTGAATAATAGATGATTTCCGGCACTATTTCAGCCGCTTGGATTGGATTCTTTCCAGGCTCTAAGATTTTGGAATACTTTATTTCATCATCTTCTTTACATGAAATGCAAATCACCAAAAACAGGCTATCTCATTTCCAGAGTTTCCTAACAGAAATCGACATTACACTAATTGTACAAATAGTTTGGAATAGATTTTACATATCAGGAGCGTTAATAATGAGGAGAAAAATAAGTGCAATCCATCAACAGTTTGATTCTTCTCAGGTTGAAGGCAACTTGGTTGCATATTTTTATTATTATTATTTCCTCACGACAGGAAAAAAAGAAAAAGCAGCACTAAGAAACTTCTCAGCGAGAGACATCAGTTATGATTTAAAGTTAATTCTACCTGTATCTGAACACTCGGATTCCAGTGATTTCTTTTTTAATGTCTTTTTGTTCTACATGCCACTCTGACTGAACAGCTGAATTCCGTATGTCCGCACATAATGACTCTTTGCCATCTAAACTATAAAACGCCATTGAGGGAGCTTAAGTCTCATAATAACTCTGTCAACAACTGATCATTCTTTTCATCTACCTGTTACATTACATATTCTTTGGGGTTAAAAGATCGCTAAAAGCCTGCATGAATAAAGTTCTATATTTTATTAGTCTAGCATATCGTTTGGGTTTGCTGCCACCAACAGAGAGGGCTAAGCAAATAGATTCAATCATTCATCTCAAAAACTGCACCCCAAACTCGTGACTTTGAAGGGAAATCGTAGACTTTTAAAGTTGCACTTTAACTCTCAGAAGTTCAAAGTGCCCGAGGATAGAAACCCTCAGTTCCTAAAGAAGACGGTAAATATTTTAGTGCAACTGTTTGAATAGCACATTTGGAATGTTATGCATTTATGTCTGTGCATATTTAAAAGAGAGAGAATGAGAGAGAGAGAGAGAGAGAGAGAGAGAGAGAGAGGACAGACTAGAGGACAGAAAAACCGTTATAAATGTTTCAGATAGCCGTTTGGTTCAAGAGGTGGAGAGAAAAGGCAAGTGCGCGGTAATATGTATGTGTGAACATCTGTGTATGATGAGAGAGCGAGAGAGCAGAGAGAAAGAGAGAGAGAGAGACTGAAGCAGAGAGACTGTGTCATTAATGTTTCAAGATAAATTATTAATGTAAAAGTGTTTCGAATATTCAGGTCTGTGAAGTGAGACTTCATGTATGTAAGAGAGGATCGGGTAAACATTATGGCATTCAATGGCTGTGCCTTTAGCAAAGGTAACGGTGACTGACAAATGATCGAGTATGGTGACCAAAGCGACTTACACAACTCCGACTCACATTTGTGTGAAAAAACTCGCGATATGAGGAATGAAAGGAGTACTTGTATTTCATTTACTGTTTACAGAACTCAAAGCTCTTTATTAAGAATAGTTTTCCGTGCACAGTAGGTAAATAAAGAGATGAATACAACTGTCACCAGTTGCTTTGATGAAGAGAATAATCTAAAATTAGGCTTTTTACGACGGGCAATTCAAAGACATCAGAGTGATACTTAGTAGATTTACATAATAGAGCAGGATGATAGTAGAGGGACTGTCGCCAAGATAGTTAAGAGCTCTTCATCTGTGAATACAATTATTGTATAAGATATGGCTCGAAAAGAGAACCATCTTGCTGTCACGGTGTATCTCCTCTGGTCTTCTTAACAATGATGCTTAAATGCTCTTTGCCACGGGATAATATTAATTTCAAAATTAATTACAGTTCAAATAATCACAATTTTGTCTCTCTAATCTTTTCAGATTAGGAATTGTCCCGTTTAGCTTTTGTCTAAATCTTTTTAAAAAAATTATTGTTTAATGATTGTAATTTATATGAATAGTTCTGCCACATGTAAAGAGCGTTATCGACAGAAACATTTTGAATTTCGACATGTCGGCTTACCGATCTGAACTAACGAGAGCTCATATCTGAATGCATACTTCGCTCAATCATTTGAGAGGACGTGACATAATTCAAGATTATCGGCGTGTCCCCATCTTTTTCTCCAGCTTGATGTTGTTGCCGTTGTTGTTGTTGTTTCTCTTCTTCTTTTACGTTGTCATCGTCTTTTTCATCATCTCACTTTTAAAAAAGAAATCTTATTTCCTTTTCCTTGCCGTGGTTGTCGTTGTTGTTCTTTTTCTCTTTGTCTTCGTCCTTTTCGCCCTCCTCCTCGACTTTTTTTTTCTTCTCTTTTTTTCTGCCTCATTTTTCTTATCCATCCCCTCTTTGGCCACCTTTCCTCTTTTTTATTTTATTGTCCTTCTTCTGGTTCTTCTCTTTCCTCTTCTTCTTCTTCTTAATTCTTTTCTTTATCCCGTGTTTAATTTTTTTCCCGTCTTTTAGTCTCTGACCTACCAGATTCCAGGATATCTATACATCTATATTATAAAATTGCAAGAAAACCACAATCGGCTTACGGACTCGAAAACTGCTGAATGGATCCATATGAAATTTGGCACACAACATTGTTGCATATGGATCTGTGGTTCTATGTACATAAACACGAAAACAGCTTATTATCTTTAACGTTACGGTATTTTTAAAATACGACAATAATTGAATAATAAACTCGAGAGGGTGCTTGATCCGAATTGTACGTTCGATAGCATGACGCGCTCAAAACACGTTTTGTTTGAGTAACATTCAGTTTAATCAATCAAAATATCAGCATCGACGTGCGCATGCTTGCCATATACTTTAGGTCCCAGGACTATATATGTATTTTTAAAAATCTCCCACGGAGGCCGTGGGTTCTCTTCTAGTGTATTATAAAATTGCAACAAAACCCACAATAGGCTTATGGACTCGAAAACTGCTGAATGGATTCATATGAAATTTGGTACACAATATTGTTGCATATGGATCTGTGGTTCTATGTACATAAACCCGAAAAAAGCATATTATCTTTGACGTTATTCTACAAATGTGGTAATAATTGAATAATAAACTCGCGAGGGTGCTTGATCTGAATTGTACGTTCGATAGCATGACGCGTTCTAAACACGTTATCTTTGAGTAACATTCAGTTTGATCAACCACAATATCAACATCGAGGTGCGCACGCTTTGTCATACACGTTAATTCGCAAGGCTATTTTTAAAAAAATCTAACTCCCACGGAGGCCGTGGGTTCTCTTCTAGTATTTATCGAATTTTTCACAATTTCTCCCGGCTCTAGATAAACAACATTTTTATGCGGTCGAAACTCTTTCTCAAATCTTTAAAGTGATCACATTGCAATTGATGTCTATTTAAACAAACAAACACGTTCACTCTGCCATGTCAGATGTACAACAGGTGCTGATAACATTATTAGTATTAGCCTGGCTTGTCAAACATGTCTGGACTATGTGATAAACGATATCCATGTCAAACTTTTTTCATGCACAGTCATAGATGTACCATAAATATATTAGGTCTATATATTTTCGGATCCCTAAGAACCGTTAAGTGAAGGAAAATTAAATGATAAATTGATCTCGCATACCAAAAGGTTAAATTTATAAGCCCACGTGAAAAATATGCTTATAATTGCAAATGACCATTAATATTTGACTAAGCAATGGTAAAGGGTTTGAAAGCGGCGCCGAATGCATTTAATCAACATTAATGTGTTATCCCCGATGGGAGACTAATGATGATGACTAACACTAAAAGAAAGGGTTACACGGAAGGTAAAGCGGCCTCAATTTGTGGCACTTGAGGTTAAGTTTAGCACAAGGATAATCTCCGCGTTGTTTATCCATTATATTCTTCCACTTTCCCTCTCCCTGTGGCGTGCTTGCAGCTAATGGGACGTCTGGGACATAAGGCAATTGTAGATTTTAAGCAGTTGGACCAAAATGAGTTAACCCCATTCCTGTCTAACAAAATCTTTAGCCCTTTAAAACCATGGCTCTGATCTAGTTATTCCAGTGTCTTCTCTCTCTCGAAACCAGTGGCCCACTTTCAATCACTGTAGTAGTTAAGTATCAAAGATTAATTTACACAATTTAAAGTCAGTTCCATTTGTCAGGAATCCGACAGTTACAGAATAAAGATCCATCTAAATGGCAGGTAATGTCATGAAAGTCTTTCCAATTCTTGAAACAACATTGGTTCGTAACAGACCTTTTTCTCAGAATGAAAAACTTGCTCTCTAGACGCCGAAAAGCCAATTTATTACTGACCTAGCCAAGTTTCTTAAAAAAGAAACAACAACAACAATAACAAGAGCAACAACAGAAGAAACAACAACAAAAAAAAAAAAAACAGATATTACAGATAATACGCGTCCCTCAGCCTTATTGCAATTTATAATCGAAGCCCCAAGAACAAGGAGAAAGAGTTCTGCTTCCTTGAAATTTAATGTCCCACGCCCGGAGATGTTGAATGGTAGCACTTCCATTTAGATGCATAGTCTCGTAGTACATCCTAATACTCAGAACGAGACAAGACAGTCGGCGACGGCCGTACCAGTGCCATGACAGCCGTATTTTCTTGATGGGCCAGTGAACAAAATGGCGGCCACTGTGTCCCAAAATACTTTAATACATTTTAGTTTAAAGGCGGACTGTCAGCTGATACTTCTATCCTTGATGTGAGTCTGAACTAAATTTACCATTACGGTTACTGGGTACTTGTGGTCATAATCTGATATAAAAAAAAAAAAAGAAAACACAAAATGTTTTCAAGCCCTAGGTATTATTCCAACGCAGATCGAGAATCGGTAAGACGAGATCCAAGAGAGCTTACAGAAGCCGATTTGAGAACAAGATCCATGACATACAAGGATTATAAAATAATTCAAATGGTAGATTCCCTGAAGCAAAACAAAATAACTGGGACTTGAAGTGAACCACGAATTAAATCATATCATCCACAATCTGGATGTGGGACACACACACACACACACACACACACACACGCACACACACACACACACACATACTTTTTCTCTCATTCCGGAGATTTGACTATAATAGCCATAACATGGATGGTACAGACAAATTTATAGATACATTCGGAAGACGACAACGATGAAATCAACAAACATGTAGATCTAGATCTAAATCTTGTGTCTTTCACTAAAAATGACAGTCAAATAATCACAACACACGTGGTACACACACAAACAAACACACACAAACAGACACAAGCTCCTACAGGTAAGCAAATCCACACATTCCTGGAGACTCCGCGCCTTCCCCCCTCCTCCTCCCGCCCCCTCCAACCTACTCCCCCCACATACACTTTTAAATACACAAGAGAACACACTATTATCGCGGTTCTTATATTAAGATGTCTTCCTTGCCCGTCATGAGCCTCTATCTCACTGCATCTTCCTCTCTCTTATTCCCCCATCTGTCTCTCTCTCCATCTCTCTCTCTCCCCCTTTCTCTTTCTCTCTCGCACACATGCACATGCACAATCACACGCACACAAGCGCAATACTTGTATCGCATTCCATAGGCAAGGTATTTCATTAAGGTCCATTGACAGACAGCCCCATTTCACGTAAACTTTCACAGAATTCGGTAAGATAACTTTCAAAACATCCTCCATATACCATTCTCATATAACTGGTTTTAGGAATTCACTCAGGTGTAGCGGGACATTAGAAACAGAGAATGGGCTTAGCCGTTCCTGCTTAACAATGGCTTTACAGTTACAGCAACATTGTAATATGAGATCGAAAAAAAAAAACAAAAACGTGTGGCGATAATTATAAGCTCAGCGGGATATCCACATAATCTGAAGACCTTGGTTTTTGCTTTTTTTTTTTCTTTTAACTCTTTGTGGACAGAACATATTAAATAACGATTCCATTTGGAGGTAACGCGGTGTGCTGGGCTGGGTATTATTAGTGTTAAAATCTAGGAATGAGTGTGTAATAGACCATACATCCGGCCATCTATCCATCCATCCATCCATCCATCCATCCATCTATCCATCCATCCATCCATCCATCCACCTATCCATCCATTCATCCATTCATCCATCCACCCATCCATCCATTTATTCATTCATTCATCCACACACCCATTGATCCATCCATCCATATAGCAGAACTGATCAATCAATCAATCAATCAGTCAATCAAATAACCAACCAAGTGGTCTGTCAAGTAATAACTAACGACATAATCAACAAAACAACGAAACAACTATTCACATTTATCTGAGCAAGTAATCACCCGACCGACCAATCATCACAGCAAATAAGCGATCATTCTTACCTTATGTGAGCTATCGTCTAGACCCAGCCCAATACCGCTATCCTCTTTATACCAAGCATCAACGGAGGTGGAGGAGCGGACTGATTCTCTGTCAGATCTCAGTGTACTAGAATCCATATCGTCCTGCACGTTACTGCCACCATGTAAGTCAAGCTCGGACATTTCTGGAATGTTTTGTCTCTGAATCACAATCTCTTTGGACTTTTGTGAAGGAATCGTATTGTTAATGCTAATTATCGCATTTTTATTGGTATCTATTGATGTCCCAGGGGTCAGAATCTCCACGTCATTGTTGAAACCTCCCGAGCCACCGCTCAGTGCTAGCAAATCTTCGCCGTCACTGAGGTCAAGGTCAGAAGGATTTCCTTCTGAGCCGCTGACCTTGTCGAGGTCCTCCAGCAGCATATTGAATGCCTGCTCCATGCTGGAGGCTGGCCGGCGGCTGTAGATGTTGGAGTGACGTCTTATGGGCAAGGTAGGTGAAGCTGATGTTGTTGTCGTTTCCTCAGACGGTTTACTGACATTCCCAAAAACTGGAACAGACAAACGTTTTGATTTGGCAGATTTATTGAGCTCCGCACTAGATTTAATCTTGGTGCCCTCGTCTACGGTGACAGTTACTCGTTTCTCAGATGAAGGGAGGGAATGCACTGTGTCTTGTGTTTCATTGTTTGAGGATGTGTCACCGCCTGGTGTATGCCGTGTCCTCTCCCGACCTCGAGTGTCTACTGGCAAGTCACCTGCACCAAAAGAGGTAGTGCCAACAACAGTGCCTATCCTGCGTTGCCTGCCCTCGGGTGAAACTGCTGTTTTCTCTCCAACCTTGACGTGGAGACTGGACGTGTATTTCCCAGGACACGGTACGTTCGACTCTGTCAGGCTGCGGCCTACTGGTTTTTTTCTCTTGATGAATGATTGCTGAGACAGGACTGGGTCAGTTTTTACTTCAAGCTTTGAAGCAGATACAGCAGTGGTTGAAATCTGATTCTGACTCCCCGTGTCTTTCGCGCCATAATGTCCACTACTACTAAATGGAGCACTGGACTTTCTGAGGGCCTGATGAGGTTGAAGAATCTGTGGCTGGTATGTGTCCACAGCCAATGGTTTGTCATTGGAAACTGGTCCAGGAATAGCCTTGTCACTGCTTTCAGATTTGTCCTTGGAAATTCCGGTGAGCACAAAAGTCACGTGTTTTTTCTCAGTGGGCAGAGCATTGCGGACCGTGGAATGGAGCGAATGACTTCTCCTGACGGTGGCGGACGGAGTTTTTATCTGGTTGTTGTCAGATTCTTTGAATTTGGCGGCTAAAGAACTGACCAAAGTTCGTGATTTTGAAGGCTTTTGACCTCTCTCTAACTTTTCAAAATCGCTTAGTTCTGATTCTTTTGGAGTAGAATATAACTTTCCTGTAGGTGGTTTGGCATCAACCACTGTGCTCACCTTATCTATCTCTTTCACCGATGTCTGTGAGAATTCGTCTTTCTTCAGGAAATCAGCAGAATTTTTCCGTCCCAAAGAGACCAAAGAAGGTCTTCGGATGACTATTTGCTGATCTTCACCAGCAGATATCTGCCGCTCAGTGACTTGGCGGGATGACTCGCCTGTGTTGTCCTCAGTTAAACTCTCGCGTCTCTGTTTGTAGTATTTCTGTAAGAAGCTGCTCTGGCTCGTATTGTGATCTCCTGAGTCCTTTTCTGCACGAAGCTCAGAACCAGCCTGTGAGGCCCTGGTGTCTGCTGTCAATACAGGGATTCTGCTTGGACTTGGTGATTTTGTTCCAATGAGAGATGTATCTAAAGAATATCTCCAATTGGATTTGTCTGGCTGGGAATCTGTTTCTTTGCATTCAGTCTGAACCTGTGACACAGATGATACTGATCGCTGCGGGGGAGAGAATCCAGCCTTTAGATCTGCTGATCCAAGAATTTGCTGCCGAACCTCCCGATATCTGTCAGAGCCTCGGTCTGCGGGACGGTCAGAACTTCTTGTGGGTGACGTGTCTGGTGCTGTTGAGCTTCTCGTGGGCGATTTTTCAGAACTAGACGACCTACTTTCTGATGACCTCCTCGGAAACTTGAAAACTGTTGCCGAATCAGATCTGAAAGCAGAGTCCGTTGTGGCCTGAGATCCACTCTCTCTGTCTGGTGATTTGAGGTAGTTTGGACTTTTCTTTTCCGCTGTCAAACTCTCGCTCCTCGACTTCAGCCTTGCCTTGACCTGTTCCAACACACTGGTCACATCCTCTGTGTTCTGATCTTTAGTCTGACTGCTCGCACTCACATCAGTGTTATCTCCCAAGTCAGTGCTGCTTGAGGTCACTCTGTTATTATTCAATGAATCCACACTCGCCCATTTTCTGTTATCTAATTGTCCGATCTCATTTCCGCCATGAGTAGTCAGGGAAATCACAGGTGCTGGTTTCTGAACGAAACCGTTGTCGTTGGTCGTTGATTTCTCAAACTTGTTATTTAGGTCAGTGGTTGAAATACTTGGATTAGAAGGTCGCCGGATGATCACTCCAGTCCTAGCAGGTTGGTTATCTAACTCGGTGAGATGAAACGTTAGTGAGGGTTTACTGTTGGCTGGAGAAGATGAGGACGCTGAATAACGACTCTCCTGTGAAGTTGTGAAATTGCTGAGAGACTGACTTGGAGCTGACGTTGATGACTGGACATATCTGTCTGTGAGAGTCTCGGACCCAGACCTTCCTGGCTTGGCTTGCTTGAGTTGTTCTGTGAAGAGCAATGAAGGAACAAGAATGAAGTAAATGATATTATTCTTTTCCACAAGTCAAACTCACAGGCTCGTGGTAAAGATTTAGTCCAGATGTTAATTCCAGGCTCCTGTGTATGGATAAAATCATAAAATATCGCTTTTATCAAACGGTAATGTTTGCAATAATTATAATGGTCACAATAGTCTTACAAACCTGTATTTTTATTGTTCTGTTCCACTTGATACATTATCCTTCTAACTGGTCTTAGAATTTTAAAATTTATAAAAGCATAGTGGAATAAACTGCTTGAATCTACCTCATCTAGAACTGAACTACACCATCTTCTCTAGCATTATTGCTCTGTGCTGAGAGGAACTGGCATATTTTGTGTAGTACAGCTCAGTGACATTTATAACTTTCAGTAAATTAATTATAAAAATCAAATCAAAAGAAAGAAACATTAGAAAACGCAGACTGCATGATTATTTATCCATCTTTCTACCTACCTGTCTAATTCTCTATTTACTCACAGACTGATTATCCTTTCTACTTACATAATTGACAACATTTAGCCACCACCTAGCTGATTCGCTAACTGTCAATCAATTTTCCCATCCTAATCCCTATATCCATCCATCCATCCATCCATCCATCCATCCATCCATCCACTCATCCATTCATCCATCAACATTATCCTCCATCTATCCACCCATCTATCCATCCATTCACATTGATCTATCCGTTTATCCATCCGTCCGTCCGTCCATCCATCCACCCATTATCATCCATCCATTCATCCATCTATCCATCCATCCATCTCTCCATCCATCAATCCATCCATCTATTTGTCATCTTTCTTTCCGGTTGATCTTTGAAGCTTCATAATTATGCTACTATTTGTTCAGATTTCCAGAGGTGGGCATTATTAATTAATCAAATATTGCAGTAATATATATA
>JBCEWB010101215.1:0-12124 GCA_039654565.1 Peronia peronii | reverse complement strand
ACATACGTATGAAAACATGACAGAAAAAGGTGAATAAATAATTTACAAATAGAATTGGACGACAAATGAACAAAGAAGGCTATACATAAGTGACAGTGCGCATTCAGACTAACAGATAGGTCCTATCAGACAGGCAGACAGATAGGTAGACGGACAGACAAACAGATAGGCAGATAAACAGATAGACAGGCAGGTAAACAGACAGGCACACAGACTGACAGAGAACAAAGCCGTCTGACACCACATAAGTTATAATCATCACTAAGTTCTTCGCACATCACTTACCCCAAAGGGGGGAGCATCTGCTAGCAAGTTTCCCTCCTCACCCACCCCTGCTGTCTTGGCTTCTGTCTGAGACTGTACCTCCGGTGGTAGGTAAAGATTGTCTACCCCTTCGGCTGCGTCGCTTTTCATGATGTCAGTAGGAACATCAAGAGACTCATCGGAATCGGTGGTAACATTCAGAACCTTTTTCTCGGCTATCAGACTGTCATTCTTGGGGAATTCCTCCTGACTCGGCAGGTCAGTAACATTCTGTGTTATATTATCAGCGCTAACGGCTTCTGTGGTTGGTACAGCAGTGGTAACTGTGGTCTGAGATTGCGTGGAAAGCGGTTTTTGTGATAATATTGTCCTTAGTGTAGTGGTGGAAGATTTTTCTGATTCGGTGGTTTCGATTGAAGATGTGTCGCTCTCAAGAGTGACGGTGGAGAGTTTGGGCTCTTCGGATTCTATCAAATCGAGTTCGATTTCCTTGATTAGAGGCTCTTCTTCTATGCTGGCTTCTTCAAACAACTTATTGTTGGAACGTTCACCGTCGTTGAGAGCAACAGCTAGGATCTCTTCTTCCTCTTCTGTGGTGAACAGTTCTGAGTCCGGGGTTTCAACCGCAATTGCTGGTGTAGTCGCAGGAGGAGTTGTAGTTGTCGTCGTGGTGGTTGTAGTTGTAGTCGTAGTGGCGGTGGTAGTGGTAGTGGTAGAGGCGGTGGTCGTGGTAGTGGGTTTCGTGGTTGTGGTGGTACTAGCTGTGGTAGTGGTAGTCTTGGGTGGAACAACGCCACAGATGATTCCAGCTGACCGGAACCTGCCTGGACAATGTGAGCGAGTATTTCGGTCGAAACCTCGGAACGGACACTCGTCCAGCCTTTCCTCTCGCCCAGTACAGCGGACCTGGGACATCCACATCCTCTCTGTGCAAGCAAACAAACAAATAAATAGACAAATAAATAAAGAGTGGCTAGATACAACCGATTTTTTTTCCTCTGCACGATAAGCCGTATTGACAACGAAATGATGTCGAATCTTAGTTTGTCGAACGGTTTTTCGACCATTAGTTCATAGTCAATAACTATTTGATACCACGGCACAAATTTAAGTTGAACACAAGAATAATAGAGGAGAATGCTTTCGTTCCATGTGCTGTAGAATGGTTAGCACTTTTGAAATACTGACAGTCACCCAAGTTTTATGGCGGACAGGAAGGAAGACTTTCAATACATTGGTTAGACAGGAATCATCACTAACTGCCTGATCGTGCATTTCCGAAAAGATCTATACAAAAGTGATATTCTACACATTTTGAAAGTGACACTCCGAGTGAAAACCTTTTAGTGATATTATAAACACTTTAAAAGTTATATTTTAGACATTTTGAAAGTGATATTCTGCACACTTTAAAAGCGCCATTCAGTATACATAAAAGTGACATTCTACACATTGTAAAAGTGATATACAACACACTCCAAAATGATATGTCATACACTCCAAAGGTGATATTCTAAACAGTTTAAAAATGATACTCTGCATCGTTTGGAAATTTTATGGAAAAAGAAAAAAGATCAGACAAGGAGGTGATTTTTAAATTGAACTATAAGATTTTTATGATCTTGGATTTCTGCGGATGTCAAAAAAAGGACTTCTATAGATTTTGACGCAAAAAGTAATTTGTTATCAGAAATATGAGAGTTTCACTTTACAATCTTTGTCCAGAGAGGCCAAAACGATCATGACTGTGTTTTCTTGTATGTTGATATATTATATACAGGAAGCCATATACTATTTTCTAGCAAAGAG
Organism: Peronia peronii; assembly: GCA_039654565.1. Classification (NCBI taxonomy): domain Eukaryota; kingdom Metazoa; phylum Mollusca; class Gastropoda; order Systellommatophora; family Onchidiidae; genus Peronia; species Peronia peronii. The sequence continues at coordinate 10,051 of JBCEWB010101215.1, read as the reverse complement.
ATCTATAATGTCTAAGATACTTCCTTTTTCATGCTGTGTTATTCTCCATGTCTGGCCATTTCCAAGTCCATTATTGAACAAAACTGTTAAAGAACTTACTATACCCAATATGCCCACTATGCCCATATGTCAACAAACATTCAGATTCTTCCAACTACTCCATTCCCAACAAAAAGTCCGAGATTCAGCAACTATCTAGATCCTATCCATTTTCCCCTCAAAGGCAAGTCCAGCAAACAACGATTTTTTTAAAGCCAAATTCTACAACTTCAGGGTCTCCCATAGATGTTCAAATTCCTCTCAAAAATCTAATCTGATCACACACACATTAACGCTCTGGTATCACTAAATACTATGATCTAACATAACATAACAAAAATCAAATTCCAGTTGAGTTGGCTGCAAACGCCTCCCCAAAAACCACACAAATTCTCGAAATCCCAGAGATTTTTTAAAAGGCACTTGCAAATTCTGAAAATGTCGAGAACGCTTGTTTAGACTTTTTATGACCAGATGTCTTATCAGAGTAGGCATTTAAGTGGTGAATGTGTTCGTGGTAGTAGTGATGGTGGTGGCGGTAGTGATGGTGGTTTGGGAGGGGGAAGGGGAGGGAGGGAGGAAAAATTGGAGAGGAGGTCAACGAGTGTCTGTAGCGGTCTTATGAAAGTACCAGTAAATATTACCCCCAGCATGAGCCTATTAAGGAAAATGCCGAAGAATCTCAAAAGACCAAAGGCCGTGTGAATGTAATGATGGATGGCGGAATGTGCCGAGTGAGGCCGCCGTACAATGAGACATTCCACAGCAAGAACTGCGGAATCCGTGTCCACCAGAATACGCCACAGAATTCTCTAACAAACCAAAGAGGAAAAAGAAGAACATTTTAAATGTTGTTTATGTTATCACTTCTGGCAGTGATGATGATGATGATGATGATGATGATGATGAAAATGATGACGGTGAAGATGAAGACGAGGATGAGGATACTTTTTTTTATTTATCCCAGAACCATTTAGAAGAACCAAAGACGTTCGAAAACTCGATCAATTTCATCAGTTAATTTAAATTTTAATTTGTCAAGTCGCCATATTGTTTTTGTTTCTTTTTAATGTAATATGTTAATAACAGGGTGACAGTCAATATTTTTAATTTTAAGACATTAATTTCTCTAAAATGGTGATGAAGATGAGGATAATGGTATTCCATAAATTTCATCGATTTTCAGCTCATTAACTCTTCAAACTTCTTGGTTTGCTTTAATAAAACTCATTCATGACATGAACACTGAAAGAGAAACGGGTCCAGCGCGGTCAAGGACGACGGAACAACATTCGAGGCATATTAAGATTCCTACGCTAGCAGCTAGTGTTTGAAAGTTCCTAGCTTAACGACACTGATGTGGACTCTGTGGAGAAAAGAAGAATACATAATATAGACATTCCCTACCTATCTAAGAAGCACGAGAATCAAATACAATCTTGAATTTGACAGATCTATGCTATTTTGCCCATGGTCATGTTGGATGCCATTTCCTGTGTCCTTCGCTAACAAATCGCTCATCTGTAAGATAGAATGAAGCAAACCAGAAACCAGAATGCAAGAGAAGGTCACGATTCACTCAGTGTAAAATGAGCGGTTGCCATCAATCAAGAAACGGAACCTTCGCAGTTTGTAATAGACAAAACACACAACTTTTTCTTTGGAATGATTTAAGTTTCCCGACTTTCTTTGATGTTTTAGATACATTCCGACAGGGAAAATGTAATTACATATCGGAATGTTGGCCGTTGAGCCGATCACAAGATTTCACCCGTCTCTTGGGGCGCTACATTCTCCCTTTACTTTCTGTTTTTTAGATTTATTCTTTCCACGCCTTCTGGAAACGCATGTGTACATTTCTTTCTTTCTGTATTTCTTTTTTTCTTTTCTTTCTTTCTTTTCTTTCCTTCTTTCTTTTCCATGGTCAGTTGTGGCTAAATATTTATCCTGCCAACTTCATGTGCGATTCTATAGAAGTTTCCTGTCTTTGTCTTGCTATGGTAATTGTTGTTGTTATTATTGGTGTTGTTACTATTATTGTTGTCGCCGTCGCTGATGCTGTTGTCGTTATCGCTGCTGTTTTGCTGTTATTGTGCATTTGTCTGGGCTTAATTCTTCTCTATGTTCGCTGTCAATCGCTGCCATATCGCTGGGCAGATCTGTGGTGTCATTTGCAGGCTCAGAAGATGCCAGTGACCTTGACCCAAATTGACAATGCGGGGGTTGTTTGTCGAGAGTCTAAATGTTCAGGTTGACCTGATTGTATCATAAACAATTCTGTTCAGCATGTGCCGACCTCTGTAGAAAGTCGGGTCGCTAGACATTTCTCCTTCAACCATCTGGACATTTCGTGACACTGGACTTCCATTTCAAACTAATCTGTAATTTGTTAAATATCATGGCTTTATTGTCTGAGCAGAGCTTTGGGAAAATCAGTGTCATGGTGAAAATTTCTCAGGTTTGAACTGAACAAAGATCTCTATTTTTAAAGTTTGAGATCTGCCATGCATTCGATACGTCCTGGGAGTCAAGCGTGGTATTTCTTGATGTATTTTGAATTTTGATTTGATTTTGAAAAACAGTTAAGTTTGCCATAAGACAGTTAGCTGTGACAACGTGTTTGTCTGTTTGTCTGTTTGTTTGTTTGTTCATTCAACAAGCATTCACTATCTAACGAATTTCCGTTCGATGTTTTTAAAAAACGAAATGTGGATGCGGAAAAAATATTTATTAGTTTAGAAACCAAAATGTTCATGGTGAACTGCGGGATATGCCTGTTATGTGAACTCGACCGGGGGGGGGGGGGCAGATCCCAAACAAGATGGTATCAGTTCTCGACCAAGAACAATGAGGAAGAAGTTGATCTTGTAGTCTAGTGAGACAGTCCTGGCATTTATTCACAAGGTGATGATTTAGATCTGGATCTAACATTTGTGATATAGTATTGTCAAATGACGCTGTTATGATTAAAATTCTTCTCGTTTTACATCAGATTATAAATCTAACCAAAACGTTTAGACTGAGATTGCGTCCTTTTCTCACAACCAGCTCAATTTGCACTTCGAGAAAAGGTAGAAGTCATTTATTTCTGCCCAGATATACTGATGCTTATCAAAAAAAAAAAAGGTGAGAACTTGGCTGTGCTACGAGCTTGCATTTTTGGAATCACTATGTGGGTCGCCCTGAGTGTAACTCTCTCAGATGGTAAGTGCTCTTTGGTACAGGTTTGCTGTTATACCAGTTGTTAGAGCCTCCATCGCTCACTCTTATGGCATCCACCATGAGACAACCTGACCTAGCAGGAATGAGGAGCGGAGTTTGGGTAGTGGGTACACGTATTTACTTGCGCTGTTGCCTGAGAGATTTGTCAGTGTCGGCTATGACGAAATGTGTCATTTACTTCAGAATGAGTCCTAATAACGTTGTTCTGAAGCCTGTGGGTAATTGAAACTCGAGCAGTGTATTTGTTTTCACATAACAAAACAAGCGAGTTTACTCCGTCGCTATCGCCTGCGTCAAAGACTTCAACATTTCCATTAAGGATTTACTTTGTACAGATCTATTGACACAGCGACAGTTCTTTATTTACATACCGGCGTTCTCTGACTGATCGGTTGTATTGACGTATATTTTTCAAATTAACATCTGCCTAAGTCATTCTTGACATTGAGTATAATTCTTCCATCACAAATTATGTGATGTTAAACTGTTACTGAAGAAGACGACTGAGCATCAACGTGGAATAGATCGATAACTATACCTCCACCTAGAATTGTATCATCAAATATCAGAATGCAATTTGGCAAAGTTACAGCCTGGAATGTGAATGAAATCTGGAATTGCTACAGGCTTGGAGATTAGTACACGGTTTTGCATGCTAATCACACAATGTTTTCCAAGTGTTCTAGAATCATCCAGCGTCTGAATATGTTGTTCAGGAATGTAAAATCTTTCAGATAACTAGGAAAAAAAGTTCGCGTAAGCAATGAATCATCTGTGAACAATCTGGATAAGCCCTGAGAACTTTTAGACAGGGACGCACCTACAGCTTACAAAACATTTCATCAAGTGTTGAGCACTTGCGTCTAAGAATTAAATCCCGTCAAATACTGACAAATTGTCTTCTAAAACAAGTTGAAAATTGGTACTAAATTTCTGTGACTTATTCAAAAACAGCTAGTTCTCCTAAAGCTGGTATATAACTATTTCGACTGGCTCGACCTTGATTTGTGCGTTTGTGTACAGTTGGTCCCAGGACTATTTCCATTCAAGTACAAGAGCGTACTCAGCGCGATTCTCCAGTGTTTGTCCACATGACATTGGGTCTCACGTGTCTGAGTGCCGAGATGTGGGCCGAGTGCACCAACACTGCAGGAGAGAACATTCCAGGCCAGTGACGAGAAACCTCGAAAACCCTCACAAGCGACTGCAATCTCAGACAAGGGAAGAGAGAAAAAAGGTCCTAAAAATAAGATCTCTCTCCTTTGCGCTTTGCATATGTTTTCATTTCGTTCGTTCGTCCAGGCTGTATTTAACCTTGTCTTACTTCGCTTATTCTTTCCACGTTGTTGTTGTTGTTGTTGTTGTTGTTGTTGTTGTTGTTGTTGTTGTTATTGTTGTTGCTGTTTTGTTGTTTAAATAAATAATAAATGTTTTGTTAATTTTATAGTGGCTTTGCTATGATGTCCTGGAGAGATTGCAAGTGAAAAAAAAATCTTTTTGTCTGGTTGTATTTCCGTTTTTCACTGTTTTGTTAATGGTTTCGTCGTTGTCTTACCTGGTTGAATGAAACTGCAGAATTTCTCAAATAAGAAGGTGATCTTTTTATTTTTTTCAGTAAAATTAACACTTTCCTTACCAATGTCCTACAATCTATTTTTTTTTCTTCATGTTCTTTATTTTCAACTCAGTACACTGAACTTCTTGCTGTTGCTGAAAGCCAAATATTCAAACTGTTCGTGAGATTTTGATTTATAGCTAAGCAAGAGTTGTAAAGATGGGAGGATGTGAAATGATAGTTAAATTTTTACTGATGAAGGATTTGGCAGTGAAAAACTTAAAATTGTAATCGGTTTGACTTGATCCCATTCGACAAAGGAATTTGCCACAATAATCTACACCATCTTGTACAATTAATCAATAAATGGCTAGAAATGTCTCCACAATGTTAAATTTTACTTGTGGGTTAGAATTTACGAAATGGTCCGAATCAGAGGCACAAATAATTTACAGTGGTCAAAAAACTTTCAGCTCCTCTGGGTTAGCATACGTCCAGGGATTGTTGCTGATACGTCTGTTTTGACAAACTTCAACACAGTGCCTCGGAATTTCTCTTAGAGTGATGCCTGCATTTCCTTGGGCGGAAAACAGCGTGCCACGACCGTGATTCAGACTTTCGTAGGTGTAGGATTTCCACAACTTTCAAAGGTCTCTCCCATCCCAAGTCTACTCATTTTCACTACGAGACTGGTGAGATTACAGATTTAATAAAGACAAAAAGCTTTCCGCAGAGTAAGCAGAAATCTGAAGTGGAACTTTGTTTCAGAGCAAGGGGTCTCACATTTTACTCATCATCTAGCACTTCCACCGCACGATCTTGGCGGTTATAGAACGTTGGTGTTATCAGGTAAATTAGAATTGCTTTTATCCCTCTTTGAAATAAACTTTAAATTGTGCATTTTCCTGTCCGATGGCAATTCTTACGATCTTTCGATTTCTTGTACATAAATAAACAATATCAACCTTTTAGTTATTCACAATGCACAATTAACCTAAAGTTAACTTATAGAATCAGCTCACTTCTTGTAACAGTTAACTTACGGTAACAATTCTCTAAAAGTAACAGTTGACCTACAGCAGCAGTTCACTTTAAATGTTAATTTATAGTAACAATGAAGTAAAAGCTACCGTTAACATAGGGTAATAATTCTCTCATAATAAAGGTTCACTTATAGTGACAGTTTACTTACTGTAACAATTCTCTAATAGTAATAGTTTTCTTGCAGTAACAATTCCTTTATAGTAACAGTTCACTTATAGAACAGTTCACTTAGTATTCATTCTCTTATTATGACAATTAATTTTTTAGCAAAAAGTAAGTAAAGGTTACAGGTGTAAGCAGAAATATCAGACAAACTGGCCAGAAAGAGCAATGGTCAGAGAACTGAATATTTCCCTATTGGATCCAGCCAGGTATTGGCTCACCGTCCACACTAGAACAGACTGACCTTTACTGCTCATCCTGGCATTATGCGCGTGTTTAAGCTAGTGTGATGTTAAGATGATGCAGAGGTCTATGAACTCACCCAAAGCTGTTTACAAAGAGAATGAAAGATTTTGAAATAGTTAGCGAGCGTCAAGTCTATCCCGCAGGATTACGCAGAGTCTGTTACATTGCTTGCGTGAAAGACGGGAATGAGGCAATGAGAAGCTTCTGAGTCAAGCTGTGGAATTGCATGTTTCGCTGTTTCTCTGGGAAGTTCAACCAGAACGAAGAAAATGAATGTTTATAAGATTATGTATGCAGAATGACCTCTGCAGAATGTGGTTTGTAGCCTGAGCGGAGACTCCGCAACCGTGGCAAAAGAAATACCTGAAAGCACATAAGAATGTTTTTTTTTTCCACAAAAGACAAAATAAGAGTAAAATTCTCAGCCTCGGCCGGTGGTTTGTCATAAAGTTGCATAAAGTCTAAACGGTCTCACCTTTGTTTATGTTATTATTCATCTCGAAACGCTGGGACTCAGGGCAAAATATACGTCATACCAGGGCTGATCGGAGGTCTATTTATATCTTGGATTAACGTAATTAATATGGGGCGTTCGCTTTGTTTTATTTTGCTTTGCCTTGCTTAATACGGCAACAGAGCAAAGAAAGTACTGTGAACACCCACTGCAACCGCATATTAAAGCTTTTTTTTTTCTTCGTTGCTTTACGTATAAGACATCAGGCAGGAGTGTCTGTTATTTCCGATGATTAAGTAAGGGTGAACTTAACGTTTTGTTTTGGTTTTGTTTTAGATATTATTATATTACGTTATATACACGCCTCTCGGCCACCTGCGTGCTGCAAATCACAATTTTCTTGGTAATTTTTATCAGTTTATGAAATCTGTTAGTCTTGGGTGAAAAAGCAAAATTCACTTTGGGAGGAGACAGAGATCCACAGCTGCGACCTCCCTGCAGAGACCAAACAACATTCTCGTGAACAGCAACACAGCACCGTGGGTGAGTTGTCTCCTCTTGGCTGACTGGCCCCGATAGTTTGGTCAGCCCAGCATTTCCTTCGTCTGATAGAAGGTCGCATACATGCATATCTAGATCTAGGTCAAAGTAGGTTCGCTGTCAGATTTGAATTCCCGATGTCCGTTCGGCATCTTTTGTGCTTGGTGCCATGTCTGTCTCTTGAAAAATAAGGGTTTTATATAAACGTTCTTTTCTGTGTAGATCAAGAGGGAGATGCAAGAAAAGACATCAACATCAGAATAGGAAACAGCATTCAGAAACCTACGCAAGATCTAGAACTCCAGATTGATCTCAGTAAACAACGAAGTTCAGGATTTTCAATTCAAATGTTTTATTAACGCTTACATATGCCTTACGAATTGCTATGCACTGAATAACAGATTGAAACGGTTCCTACAAAATTTGATTTTCTGATTATGTGACGTTTTGTCAGACAAAGGCAGATCTGAGTTCGACTCGTTGTGAATCTTTCTGTGCTGAGAACTTTGGTCACAAGATCGCATAAGGGCTTTAATGACTTGGTCACAAAGTCGCTAAAATGAGGGTTTAAATGACTTGGTTACAAGGCAGCTAAAATGAGGGTTTTAATGACTTGGTCACAAGGTAGCTATAATGGGGGTATAAATGACTTGGCCATAAGGTCGCTAAAATGAGAGTATAAATGACTTGGTCACAAGATGGCTAAAATGAGAGTATAAATGACTTGGTCACAAGGCAGCTAAAATGAGGGTTTTAATGACTTGGTCACAAGGTAGCTATAATGGGGGTATAAATGACTTGGCCACAAGGTCGCTAAAATGTGAGTATAAATGACTTGGTCACAAGGTGGCTAAAATGAGAGTATAAATGACTTGGTCACAAGGTGGCTAAAATGACGGTATAAATTACTTGGTCACAAGGTAGCCAAAATGGCGGTATAAATTACTTGGTCACAAGGTAGCTAAAATGAGGATATAAATGACTTGGTCACAGACTTGTGAAAGTTAGTGATATGGTGAAAGAGGTTATTATAAAGAAAACCTTGAAATAAAGTGAAACTCCATCCTCTGATTAAACTGCCAAAGGTCAATTATTTTTTATCCTTTTTTCCAACAGAGGGTGACGTACACACATTTAGAAATATTTTTCAATGATATTTTAAAGTCAAAGATTGGCGAAGAAAATTGAATGAATAATACAGGAATAAATAAGTCGGTACTAAGTCCTATCCAATAAAATGCATGCACTGTCACTCACTGGAAGGAAAGAGAACTTTACATATTGGGGGAGCTGCGTAGACCAAGAAGAAGGTGCAAGAAAAGAAATCAAGATCAGAATAGAAAAGGCTGCAACAGCATTCAGAAACCTAAATAAGATCTAGAACTCCAAATTGATCTCAGTAAAAAACGAAGTTCAGGATATTCAATTCAAATGTTTTATTAACGTTTACATGTGCCTGCGAAAGTTGCGAAAGTTGGAAAATGACAAGGGGAATAAAAAGAAGGCTGGCTGGCTTTGAAAACAAATGTCTAGGGAAAAGTAAGGGCATTAAATGGAATGAGTTTAAAACAACAGAGGAAATAAGGAAATTTCCCCACATAGCAAAAATAATTAAGAAAAGAAGATGGCGCTGCATCGGTCACACGTGTAGAAGGGAAGACAGCAGAATATCAAAACAAACGCTTCGCTGGGAAATGGAAGGAAAGAGGAAAGAGAGGTAGACCGAAAGAGACACTTAAAAGAACTATCATGAGAAAGGTCAACGAAACGAATAGAGAACGTGAGAAAACTTGTTGAGACAGCACAGAGAAGATCAGAATGGAAGAAGATTTTGACAGCCCCATGCGACGTCTGACGGCAGGGGAAGGATTTCAGATTTCATAATGTCACTGTCTTGTGTCTGTTTTTTTTTTTTTTCTGCTTTGTTTGTCCTTGTTGTTACACGGATAAGGCTACACAGTAGCGACCTGTGTTGTATGAAATGTTGACATCGCAATGTACCCCACGAGAGAAGAGGTGAACAAAGAAATGAAAGGGAGTATTTCCTCCACATGACAGCCCAAAGTGCGAAAGAAACGGGTATCTCCCCTCCCTCCCCCCCCCCCTCCTTCCTCCTTTCCTCCCTCCTCCACCCCCCCCCCCCTCCCCTTCCGTCGTCACATGAGTACTGTGAGGATCAGAAGAAGTCAACTGAGACAGCTTTGCTGCTGTGTCAGCATTGTCGCTTGATTGTTGTTTTTGAAGCATCCTTCTGTAAAGTGCACACGGGGGTTCGGGATATGGTTACATGGGCTTATACATGCAAAATATCAATACAGTACTGATAACTCAATGTCCAGCTGCCAATGTTCATATTCCTCATCAGACTGACAAGAAGTGATGAGCGAATATATTGTGTATTCCTGAGTCCCAGGGGGTTCAACGACCACAGAGTTTTAAAGGTGTCAAGATACCTTGATAAATGCATTAAGTTTCTACAGCATATCCCTCCCCTCCCCATATCCTGCTTCCTTGTCCCTCCGCTTGCTGATATTTTCCACTCATCTTCTTTCACTCCAGTTCTCTCTTACCTCTTCAATAAGAATTCTAATGGATGGTGGCAAATTCTAGAGGTCGCCAATCCTACTATAGACATTTGATGGTGCTTTTTTCCTGTACACGCAGTGAGTAAGATAGAAACAAAAGAAAACTGCGCCATCATGGCTGACTGGTGAATTGGTGGGGGGGGGGGGGGGGGGGGGGGGGGGGGGGGGGGGGGGGGGGGGGGGGGGGGGGGGGGGGGGGGGGGG
>JBCEWB010101193.1:0-12125 GCA_039654565.1 Peronia peronii | reverse complement strand
CGCCACACATAAAACCGTGACGTAGTGCGCACACGTGACGTACTTCACACACACAAGGTCTGACTAAAAACCATCCCATACAAAATGCTTAGACAGTATCTCAGACACGCTCGGTGACCCAGTATTTCCACGTGCCAGCATACGTACGCTCACAACATACACTTGCATGGGCCCAGTATATACAATTACGATCCGTTAAAGATCGCTCACAACACGCACTCAAGTGTACCCAATATGTATAATCATGATTCGTTACACCCAGTCTAACGCTCAGAGGTTAAAAGATTGCCACAGTTTAAATTAAGACATTCGTCTGAGACTTAGGAGTTAGGCCTAGACGATCTGTAATTTATCTTTGAATTAATAAGGGAATATTAAGCATATCTAATTGTAGGCCCACTGGCATTCAGAGATAAGGAATGATTGGAGAAGTGTAAGGACACCAACAAGGGGGAAAGGGATTGGAAGGATCCCCCCCCCCCCCCCCAAAAAAAAAGTAACAAGATGTCCATCTTATTCTTCCATGTTGATTATTTACAGTCTAAATTCACACAGACTTGCAAAGTGTGCAGTCCTTACGTTTTAGAAACAGATTTTTATCAAGGACTGAAGATGCAAAGACGTAGGGAAGATGCTGTGCCATGAATGTTTCACACATATCCAGCACAGAAACTATCGGACAAACAAACGTGCTTTACCGAAAACAACAACAACAACAACAATAACAACAAAAAAACAGCAACAACAACACAATAATAATAATAATAACAACAACAACTACTGCTTCTACTATTATTACTACAACTACTACAATAACAACAACAACAACAACAATAAACGGAAAACAACAATAACAACAAAAACGCAACTTACCATCTCCAAGTTGCTCTCACCCGAGAACGAAACATGGACAGACTGAGCATTCTTATTCTAATTCTTCTTGATCTTTTTATATTTGTCTCTCGAGGGTATTGGGTGAATTAACAGCCACAAAAGAAAATATTTCTTTCGTGCCAAACAGAAAAGAAAAAGATGAAAAGGAGAGACCAAAAAAAAAAAAAAAAGTTTGTTTGAAAAACCAAGAAAGTGCACACTCTTCGGGATGATCTGTTACAACGGACCTAGAGATCCTACCATTGACTGAAAATGAAATGAAGCAACAATATGGGCTATTCTGACTACCTAAAGTTCTTCGCTACCTCCTCAAATTTTTATAGTGTCTATGATTATAAAAATGAGTACGCAAACATTTACTCCTACCACATCTAGCACTAAAAGAAAATGGGACCTTGTTGTTAATATTGAACTGCATTTATGTCTTGTCGCAATTCCGAAAGGCATCACTCAGCAAACAAAATGGAAAACAGGATGGAAGATAAAACGCATCTCTGCTTTACTACGTTTTTCAGATGGAATGAGTCAGCGACATCTCCATTTTTTTTTTTTACTTCGTCCCCATGCCATCGTGAAGTAATACATTCAATGAAATGAGCTTTTCCAGGCAACCAAAGTTTGAAGGAACTTCCACAAACCATTCCGATGAACAGTATCGAAGGCCTTGGTGAGATAACCCACTTTCTACTTATGCACTCAAGAGGGTGCAATTAAAAATCGCTTGCCCAAGTTAAAAAAAATATGACATGATATTACTTTTGTTTTGGTTCTCTTCTTTGAAGTTGTTTTCAGGCGGGCAAATAGGAATCGTAGTTAAGTTATTTGACCTCAATTTCATCGGCCATTCTGTGTGCACCAACATTTGTTGGAAAAAATGGACCAAAATGCGACCTCCTCATACACGTAAGCATAACTTTTGACCTATACTTGAAATTATGACGCTGAATATCTATTTACATGACCAAAACATTTATGTTTACTGGTGAATAAGAGTTTTTGCTGAACTGTTTAGTTCTTTTTTCCATTTGCTTATGCACCCTGGTCTATGTTAGATGAAAAGGAGTTCTTTGAAGCTGACGTCTTCCTGATACCTCCTGGAGACGGATATGTTTCAGAGGAAGACAGTGGTGATGAGGATACAGGGAGCAATTTCAACAACCCGCCTAGAAGATAACTGCAAGCAGAGGCAAGCTACCGAATCACCCGGTATGCTGAAGACGGCGGACGTAAAGAAACACATATTGTCATAGAGGCGGATGAGGAAGAAGGGGAAGAAGAAGAAAATGAAAAGGAAAGTGTTGACATGTGGGGACCTGTGAGAAAGAAGACAAAAACAGCTGTAAAACGACTGTGGCGTAAAGAAGACCAAATCAGTACAGTGAGAGTGTGTGTGTGTGCATGTGTGTGTGTGGGGGGGGGGGGGGGGGGGAGGGAGGGTTGACTACAGGCTCGACAAGACTGAAAACCTGTTGGTCCTCCAATGGAACAGCAAGTTGTGACTCTAACTTCGAACTGTGACGCCATCTTTACAGTGCACACCTTTAATCGTCAAAAAAAGCAAAAGCGCGTTCATTAAACTGTCACAGTCGCAGTGTATAAAAGCCTACAACTGCAGCATGGACAGTGTAGACAGGGCCAACCAAAACATCTCCTGCTACCGTCAACATGAAAACTAAGAACTGATCGTGGCCGTTGTTTGCTTGGTCCATTGATTTTGTAGTACAAAACGCCTGGAACCTTTACAAAGCCAACACACTCGGGCAGACACAACCTTTGAACTTGCTAGCTTTTCGTAAGTCCATTGTGAATACTTCCATGCTACGGTGCAGCTATTCTGTGAGATCAACGGCAGACTGAGACCACTGAACACCAGAGTTCCAGTGAAGTGCGACGGTATTGGGCATTTCAGTGTCGATTTCCCTACCCAGAGAAGATGTGGGCTCTGCAAGAAGAATACCAGAACTGGATGTTACAAGTGTTTAGACGGTCTACATCAGGCTTGCTTCAGCCAGCTCGATGGGCATTAGACATGGGAGTAAACCTGTTGGTCTCCAAAAACATGCACGCGGTACCCGACTATGCTTTACTGATAGTTCTAATTTGATAATTTTTCCTCTGTTGAGATAACCAAACAGACAAATCAACTTTCTGTATGGTTGTTTATCAGGGTTTCCTTTTGTGTGTACATGTATATATGTATGTTTGAGTTACATTTTTATGATTGAGGGAGATTTTTTAAAATAATATATAGGTCAAACCGATACTGCCCTGTATGGCAAGCGTGCGCACTGCAATGTTGATATTTTGGGTGATTAAACTGAAAGTTATTTAAAGAAAACGTGGTTGGTGATTTAAACGCGTCATTCTTTCGAACGAGCAATTCAGATCAAATCCTCTCGCGACTTTGCTATTCTATTTTTATCGCCTTTTTAGAATAACGTCAGACATATTAAGCTTTTTTCGGCTTTATTTAAGTAACAACACAGATCTTTGTGCAACAATACTGTGTGCCAAATTTCATATGGATACATTCAGTAGTTTTCGGGTCCAATAGCCCTTTATGGGTTCTGTTGCAGATTAAGATTTATAAATGTGTAGTGCGCTGGCCGGCTTCTATGCGATGAACTAAGGAGTATTGTGAGTCGAGGACAATGCATCGAAGTAGTGACATTGCACTGACGAAATATTATAGTAATATTCATTATAATCCTCGGGTAGCCATTCATTGCTAGTGCACCCCACCAGCTCGAAAATGACCTTCAAAATCTTTTTATCTCAAAATCAGACCACCAACAGCTAAACATCATAGAAAAATAACCAAACATAAAAAAAAAACTGCAAAAAAGTCACCTTGGTATGATATATGTTAATAGCCACGATTCTGCTCTCAAAACTTGCTGGCGCTTGCGCGAAATCCGTACTGTGATTCACGGACGATGAGATCTGTTAAGTGAAAATGATGAGTCTATTCAAGATAACTCTAGCAAGAATCTTTTCTGCGGTGCACAACAGAGAATTCCACAGTGATTGTCACAAGATACCATGTCGCCCTTCTCCAGTTATAGCAAATGTGTGGAATGAAGATGTCCTTCAACTCTTGAGGCACTTCTCCCATTTCCCAGGTGGACTGGTAAAAGGTGATCAACTATTCCAGGAATATATCACCTGCGTTAATCTAGATGTCAGCAAGAATTTTCCAGACGTGGTCTGCTGCAGTCTTCGCCGTTTCTGCGGTGAAAAATGGCATTGCAAAGGATTCTTTCACTGGAAATTGTGTGGATTCTGTGACTGCTTCTTCAAATATTGTCGATTCTTTACTATATCGAAAATGCTCAGCTCAGTGAACAAGGATGCTAATCTTATTTTGTCAACAGTGTGGTCTGATCAGAAGCACGAATGGCTGTTGACCCAGGTGTCTTTGGTCTGTGGTGATTCGAAGACGCTTATGGAATGACATCATTTCGGTCAAGTCAAGTGTAGCCTGCAGATTCTTTGTTTTCTTTTTCCACCAGTTGTTATTTATCTGCTGAAGTTTCTACTGGATGCTTGGTTTGCTGGTACCTCTGTATCTTCCTCTTCAAGGTAAGGTTGATGAGAAGATCGCTATAGGTTCTTTTTATTGATCTCTGGGCCATTTTCATCAAACCAGTTTCTTAACTTACGACTAACAAAACACAGGTTGCAAGCGGTTGTACAGAGATTTTTGGAATGTTTTCCATTCCTTATCAGTGACGTCCCCAGTGAGGTCGATGTGTGACCGACATCGTGGGATCCTCTCTTGCAGAATATTTCTGCTGGTGCACAGATGAGCTATGTCCAGGCTACTCGGGGCTTATTTCTGGCAGCGTCACATGACATCAAATTATTAATTTTGTCCTCTGGGTTTTCTAAAATAATTGGCTAATTTCTTTTCTGATCGTCACAGCCCTGTTTTGCCTATTACCAATAGTGTTAAGCCACCGGTGGCTCCTATGTCCAACGAAAATGATTTACTTCAGCTTCTTGAATTGATTTTTAATTAGTAAAGCATGACAATATTCTGTAAAATAATCCATTACTTGTTGAACCTAGAGCTATTTCAGACTGTGTTTAATTTATTTCCGTTTCTGTTTCAAAGTAATTAATTCAATTGTAATCGACCGTGACTGGGTGTTGGAAAACGACCTCAATCAGACTTTGTACTCATCGCGGAACAGGCAATGAACTTGAAACCTGTGCATATAAAAGAGATTATTGGCGGCCCAGTTTGTTGCTGTAGTGCTTTATGGGTGTCTAAGCCAGCTGAAAAATAAGAGGGCAAGACCATGTTGCTACTGGGGATCGTTTATCATCAGTTGAATTACTTCCCTTTGGATACAACGGTTGAGTACAGGCGATCTGAAAAAAAAAAAAAGAACATTACGTTTTTTAATCTTCTTCGAATGTTAATGTCAGAAAATCTGATAAAATTACTTCAGTCAGAAAAAAATATTTTCCTTACATCTTGATCTTTAGAGAATGTGTAATTGTATACATTTCAATTGAAGCAAAATGGCAGAAAAAAGGTAATAACGTTATTTGTTTGTTTGTTTGTTTGTTTATTTTTGTTTTGTTTTTTGTTTTGTTTTGTTTTTGGTCTCCTTAAAAAGTTTAATTAACAACCCTTGATTCTAACAAGGAGAGTTATTAGACTGATGATAAACAATCTCCATTTAATTCACAGTTATTGTGGTAATCTGTACACATAGAATTAGAAACTATATTACTAATTCATGTGGTACTGACATCACATAAACAATATTCAGACAAATAATCGTTATCTGTTATTAAACAATCCTCATGGAAATGGTCGCCATTGAAAATTACGCGTCGCCTTTTGAGTTGCAAATAAATTCTGATCTCTCCATAAAGGAGGACAAAACTTTCGTTTAAGAATTCTTGAAGAAATGTTACAAGGACCCAGATGTGGTTAACGAATCCGAACCAAGGCCATGCTGAGTTTGTACGTTCGCCAAGGAAGGCTCGAAGCGCCAAAGAGATGCCCTGCTTTTCTGAGGATTCGCTTCCTCAACATAAAAAGTAAATTTTAAAAAGTCTTAAACACTTCTTATTTAGTGATAATCTTTCTCGTATGATTTTTTC
Source organism: Peronia peronii (assembly GCA_039654565.1). Lineage (NCBI taxonomy): Eukaryota > Metazoa > Mollusca > Gastropoda > Systellommatophora > Onchidiidae > Peronia > Peronia peronii. The sequence continues at coordinate 6,110 of JBCEWB010101193.1, read as the reverse complement.
TCCATGTCCATAGTTATGGTAATCAAATGGGCCAAAACAACATCTTTATGTAACATCAAATCCAGTGTCTATTTCTCATCTGCAGAATTAATTTTGGGAAACGTTTTCAAAATCAGTTTCTTTGACAATGTTTGATTCAGGGTATTCAATCTTGCTAGTTAAACAAGTAGATTTGAGTCAAGATTTACCTTATAGAACTTTTAAAATAGATTTGTAGATATATCTCAGTTTGGCCAGGCTTATTACATAATGCAAAAATTGCAATCATATTTATCTATCGTTATACGGTTTTGTTGAAAACGAAAGTCATACTTAGATCTATGTCTCGCTCTGAGAAGCGAAATTTATTTCTCCCGGACACTCAGCCGAAAATTTTGTGCAATCCACAGTACCAGTGGCTTCAACATTGAGTCTTGCTTGCCTTCAGATGAGAAGCGATCACGAATACTGTTCCCCTCAGCAGGGTCCAAAGATGGGGAAAAACTAGACGACAGGCTATCACAGCTTATCCGCATAAACTTGAAGAAATTCGAACGGGAAAGCCGAATATAAGTTATTAAGGAGCTCATCTACTTCAACTGTAAGGATGCCTATGGCATTAAGAACAAAGCCCGAAGCCGTCCCCAAAACCAAACGGCAGACAGAAAGAAGTGGAAGAAATGGAAGGCAGAAAAAAAAAACAGCTACGCAAACAACGGAAAACCGCGACGGAATTCAAGAAGATAGACCTACAGGAAATGTTGGTTACCTGAAGAGGAGACATAGCGCATTGCGGAAAGCAGGGCGAAAAAGAATAAGAAAGTAAAAGGCACGCCTGAACCATAAAAGATACTAGTTCAATAAGGAATTAGAAAAGCGGTTGCGAAGGATCTATTCAGACCCACAAAGGAAAGAAGCGTTTGACTCGATTAGCGGACTGATATGGCTTCCCAGCCGGACAGATTTCAAAGAAGAGCCACCTACTCTGCGCGAGGTTGCAAATTTTAATATAGTCAGTAAGGCCAGAAGCAAGTCTTCCGGTCCAAACGGTATATCGTATCTGTATACAAGATGTGTCCAAGGTACTCAAGATATCGCATAGGGAATTGATCACACACAGGAACAAAGAAAAGGAAAGTGACCAGTGAAATAAGACTGAGGGCGTCTATATACCAAAGAAGAAGAGCTCAGAGGAGATAGGTCAGTTCAGTCCAATCTCTCTGCTGAAGACTGAAGGCAAGATATCCTTTTCGGTTGCGAATCGGCTGACTTCATACTTAATGGAGAAAGGAGGAGTCGGCGGAGTCCGAGGATGTCTAGAGCATACGAGCATGATCTAGGAGGCTATCCAATGAGCGAACACAAGGAAGCATGAACTGCACATTAAATGGTTAGACCTTGCTAATGCATACCGATTAGTTCCTTAATCTCTACTATGGCTGGCACTGCAGATGTATCATGTCCCAGGCCACACCACAAGATTCCTAAATAAAGGAGTACTTTGAGTCCTTAAGGATGAGGTGTGCGATGAGGAAATAGATCTACACCACAAACTGGATTCAGTTTAATACGGACTTGTGATGGGGTGTACAGTCTCCTCGATTATTTTCGTGTTGGCCATGCAAGTACTGCTGAAGGCCAATGCGCGATTTTCTAAAGAAACCAGACTTGGGAGACGGCTGCCTAGTGACACCATTGAATACTTCCATAGATGACACAACAGTCTAGTTTTATCCCAAGAAGAGGCAAGGCAGATGCCTCAAAGACTGGATGATTTAGCCTTCTGGTGCAGAATGGCACTTAAACCCAAAAATCTAGAAACCTCTCTCACAGAATCGGAGGATCGATGGCATAGTTCAGTTCCAAATAGCTGACCAAATAACACCAACAGTCGCAGAGTTACCTGTGAAAAGTCGGGGTCAGTGATATGAGGTTTCTCTGAAGGACACAGGCAGAGAGATGAAGTGCAGAGTCAGTTAACAGTTGGCCTGGAGAATATCGACAAGAGCTGACTTCCAGGACGTCTCAAGATGTGGATCCTCCAATTCATGTTGATTTCAAAACTACTATCTTCACTCTTAGTCTATGAAACCCCTGTCTCAACAGTAGAGGGACGAGGGGCAAAGAGAAACGCTACACAAGGAAGTGACTAGAGCTCCAACCATGCCTAACTAACGTCACACTAATCTTTCGACAAACGAAGTTGGTGCTGCCACACAAAATTCCTAAGTAAAGAATACAAAATAGGAAAAGCTCTCCTTCACCTGATGTTCAAGGACTGGATGATACTGTGAGGAATACAGAGCCTGAATTTAAAACGTGCCGAAAGCGGAAAGTGAAAGGAGTCGTCGATGCAACAGAACAGCCCTATAGACAAAGGAAATCATCGGAGTCACTCAGTCGCATAAGAAAGGATTAAGATCGGGTGGGCAAGCAGTCTTATGTGTGGTCCAGAGCAACGATCAAAGAGAAACGAGATATGGTTCTCGAAAAAATCAGACATGAGGAAGACGAGAACAGATTCCAAAAAGTTAGTCCAAGGACTACGGGGGCAATGAACAAACAGCTGGGAAGATACCCTCAAAAAACAACAACAACAACAACAACAACAAACGATGACGTGGAAGGACATTTGGCAAAACGGCACCCATGAAATTGGCGGCTTCAGCATTTGATGTGCTTCCCACAAAAACGAAATTCACCAGAGAAAGAGACCAGCGACGAATGCCCACACTCTGGGGGAAAACAGACGTTACAACATGTTCTCTCTGGTTGTAATGTCGGCTTGGCCAGTGGAAGATATACCTGGCAACACAACCACGTCCTTCGAATACTGGCCAGAACAGTTGCACTGACAAAACCAGAGAAACCTGATGAACCAAGGAAAAGACACCCGCCCAAGAATTAGCGTGTATTCGCACCAGTACTGGGGGAACCTTCGACTAGGACATGGTAGCCGATTTGGTAGGATGGGGAGAATATCCCGAATAAATTAGAAGTTCATGTATGAGGCCAGAGATAACTCTTGTCGAGTTAAGTGCTCCACGTGAAACAAACATGAAGGAGCAGCATGAATACATGAAGGCCAAGTACCAAGATCTCCTGAGGGGCATGCGAAGAACCGAAATGAAGGCAAACATAATCATTCGCAGTAGAAGTGGGAGCAAGGTGCCACGTTGGTTCAACAGTAGATTCTCCACTGAAAAAGCTTAACTTAAGTGGCCAGAATATTAGAAGCGCCCTACATGAGCTAACAACAGCAGCAGAAAAATCTTTCTCTTGGATCTGTTGTAAAAGGAACGATGTGACCTCTATACCGCTTATTGCCGGGCAGAGATAAAGTTATGCCATAAAAACAATGGCACGCGTGGCAGAATGGCTAGAGCATTTCGGTCAACTACATCTGGACAGAAAACTAAACGGCACTGGTTCGAATATCAGAATATCCCTGAAGGGACTGGAAGTCACCATTTGCTGGCAATGACAAAGAATGCTTTGTGTTAACGAGAAATGTGAGAAAACATTGTCAAATTTCAAGGACCATCCACGTATTTGGCCGTAAACCTTTCCCGGTAAAACAGTATTAAAAGAAGCAGCTGGAATTGACTAGCTCTTTTAAATGATTTTGTTCGCACTGGCTATTGCGACCAGGTGGTTAAAATAGACTCAGTGGTCTATTGGTCTAAAGGTTTCCCTTTCGACCAATCAAATTGCATTGTTCGATTTGACTCGACACATTGGATTAGGCCTTGCAGATCAGATTCAAATGCAGATTCTAGAATCCAAAAGGGAAAAGTTCCACACCATGCCAAGTGGCTTTAGGAGGGTTATAATTATGTTAAATTTAGGGTAACGATTAGTTTAGGGTTAGGGTTAAGGTTAAGGTAGGATCAGAGTTAGGATGACATATATCGTTTATGAAGAAATGTTTACTTTGGAACATTTAGTTTTCCTCTGCATCCGTATTAAGATCACCTCATAGCAATACCTCGTCCTTATATTTTTGTAACAGCTCATTATTGCTCTGGTTAAGGTGCCAGAAAAACCTGTTTTAACTTACGGATTCTTTGCTTGGGATTTACAAGTTGATGATCTCTATCTATGACAAGAGATATCTGCAGCCATTATAGCAATATTACGATAGTCAGTTTAAGTTATCAGACAATTATACATAGCCTAACTTTATCTACTAATTCATGAATCAGTAACCAAAGATGAATCATGTGTCATGAAGGATTTGCTGTCTGTTTCTCATTACAGAGTCATTGTTCTCCAACAAAATATCTCTCCTTGTTTTTGCAAGAGGAGTAGGCCCACTCAAAATCATGGTCAACGCCACCGGACCCACCTGATTTTCCTTGCTCTTCAACAATCCAACATCCATTTCCTCATCTCAGTTTTGGCCTAATATACCCTAACATAGATGTCTTTTTTTTTCCTTGCATACGTCGTGTACAGTTATTGCAACAATGGCCAAGCATTCAAAACATAGAGTATGACATAAAAAATAGAAAATATATTTTTACGGTATGTCCTCAGGGCCGCCTGGATCCAAACTTGAATCGTTTTCATGCACGTTTTCTAACTGCCCAGCTCATCTGTCGACAAATTCAGACATAAACTATAGAGGCTTTAAAAAGAAGAAAATGCACATCTTGCCCTATGGACGTGACATAAATCTATTATTAGTATTATCTCTAAGTTGTTAATCATCACGTTGAGATGGGAGACTGAACGAACGATTATGATATACAAATACACGATAAAATCAAAGAGAGAATATTCAATATGAATTCAACGGCTGTTTCAGTAAGCAAATTTGGCTGGCAAATTAGCATGAAAATCGAAGCCTATGCGGTTGACAACATAGAATCTCCATCACTGAGTTCTATTCAGGTTGTGCTCTCGCGGGATTCAGTCTCAGCAGACCGATGGCGGCAAATTTCGAACAACCTGGCACATCTCTGGATATTATGAATGTGAATAAATGAAGGTTAAATATACTGAAATATTGACTAATCCGCTGTCAATATTCTCTTGCTTGAAAGTATTGAAATTTTGTGCATTCATGTACGTTTTCCTTAACCGAATGACAAAGGCGTGCGAAGGAACATTCATTATGTATTTGAACATTGGGGAAGGGAGATGGAGGTTGGGGATGCATTTTATTTGTTTTGTTTCACACTGTTTTGTTTCGTTTATTGTTTGTTTTGTCGTACACGTCTCTCTCGATAACCATATTATTAGCTTTAAAAAAAAAATAAATAAATAATTCACAGATGTCATCATGAAATTCACGCAGTTAGAATGCGAAATCTCTTGCAAATTCGACGGCAATCATTATTAATTGTTCCTACCCACCCCCCCCCCCCAACACACACACACAATCCTCAGCAGCTCAACGATTAAGAAGTTTTGACAGCATTCGGACATTGGACACGAGACAACGTACAAGCGTCAGACAAGAAAGTCGACATTCAAGAAAGGCACCCCGTGTTTCGCTCTCACCTTCAAAGGTGGCAAAAAGGACAAATGGGTGCCTGCTATTGTTTTAACAATTTGAAGGACAATGGCGGAAGTGAAGATTCAATATACTACTGTCCGCCGCCATTTCAACCGAGACTTAGGAAGTGATTTTCGTGCCTTCGACATGGACAATGTGTTTTTAGCTTCCTGCGCTCCAGGCACTCAGCTGGAAGGGAGTGTTATGGGACCTAACATGTTTCCCTTGGCCAAGAGTTATTTCCCTTTATAATTTATCATCCAAGAGTTGCTTCCCTTAGAGAAAATGTCAAGTTTATAATTATTGTGATTATTTATGTTAATCATCAACGTAGGTCCTGTCAAAGAGAATACGTTATCAAATGCCATGCTCATGTCTATGTCCATATCCTGAAATAATGTAATATTGAGTTTCAGTATTAATATGGTGATATTTGTGGTCGATTATAGATATGTCTAAACCATAATTAGAACATGTGTCAGTATTATGATGTCCAAATCTCTCTGCACATTATGCGGGGGGGGGGACGCAGTGGCTCTGTGGTATGGCGCCTGCTCACGGAGAAAACGGGCCGGGATCGACTCGCGGGTTCTGCATCGGGGGATGGCAGGACACGAAGATCGAAAAC
>JBCEWB010101171.1:0-12126 GCA_039654565.1 Peronia peronii | reverse complement strand
ATGACGCGACGAACTGCGTGGTGAGTGCTAGTTGCGAGCGATCGAAAATAGTTGGATAATGTTATCGTCGCTCTCAGCTCAATCTCTCCCTCGTGATCTCGTGATCGTTCAACGTGTATAGTGGGGATGGTGCGTCACAAATGTTGTGCTTTACAGCAGTCAAAGATTTCGGTGATACAGATATAGCTATCTTTTGTTATCCCTTTTTCCCTTTTTTTCCCATCGTTTTATCTTTCCATGACTAATTTCCTGTGTGAAAGTTTCCTAGCTAATAATATTATTCAATTTACAACTTAAGATTTTTTCTTATAGTCTAAAAAATTGTATCAAATAGTGAATGATACACTGTTTCTCTTCATTTCATGAATGTACGATTTAGAACGTATAGCTTTAGGTGCATTGACAATAGAACATGAAAATTCTGAAGACCATAAGTTTAATGGATGGGCTGTGGCAAGGATTCCAAGCTCGATACAGGTACTGACGGATCATAAAGTGAAGTTAACGCCCCTATATCAATACTAGTGCCTGTAACAATGAGGCTGAAAATAAAAAAGAAATATCTAGAAGAATCTATTTTCCCGATAATCTACGGAACGGTTACCTTTCTTTTCTTTTCTTCTTTTTAAAAAAAAAAAATTAAAAATATATTTTTTTTTATTCTCTGCCACTGAAAATGACGTAATTTCCCTCTACATGCGTTTTATGGCATTTCGGAGGATGGTAACAGAAGTAAATATAACACCCACGTTGATCTTAGAGGCGTCAGCATCCAGTGCGTCTGACAAAATACTTAGAACGGACAAACAAGAATAATGTGAGTAAGGCGACGTTTTTCAGGCGGGCCGTACATAAGTACGAATAGCGCAAAAACCAGGCCAGGAATTTAATATTTTGAAAATTTTTCATTTTCATGTAAAGATATTCCTGAACATTTTGCAATTTGAATTTTGAAGATATCTATCTAAACCTAAATAATTATTAATATATCATAAAGGGAGAAAATTGGGTTCAAAATTTAGTTTTATTTTCATGCAGAAAATGAAAACAAGTATGCAATGACCATGGATCAAATGCATCATGGCAAGAATCAAGAATGTCCATGTAATAAAATTAATCTTTATGGTGAGAAAATTTTAAAAAGTCAACTGACGGGGATTAAACGCCATTATTATACCCAAGAAACTTTTGTTTAAAAGTTACATTTTCATTTTTTTTTTCACAAGCAAATAAATACAGCCAGTATAAGATGGCTCCAGGTCAAATTACATCATGACAACATTCGAGTATGATTACATAACAAAATCACAAGATTGTATGATGAGCAAATTTAACAAAATGACTGACAAAGCAAAACATTGGAGCACTACAGTGAAAATGCGTTCAAAAAAATGTACAAGACAAACTAGTATTTATTTGTGGTAGTGGGAATGGATTTTGAGAATGGACAGGTAACAACATTGTAGGATTTTATAGTGAGATTAATTGACTGAATGATTACACAGCTGTCAGGATTAATTAAAGAGAAAAACAACATGAACAACAACAGGAAGAAAAATGGCATTTTAAGACGATCGACTTTCATTTTCCTCATACATGTACCAAATACTATCGATCTAATTATTATATTTCATTCTATATCATGCTATTATTAAAGCAAAATGTAGACCACATAAGATCGTAATGTAAGATTTCAACTATAGTGACGATGCAAGAACGTTAATAATTTTGTATATAAATCATTACAATTACGTGAAATGAGAACAACATTTCATAAACAAATACACAAAAGTCAATATATTAAACATTTACTGATATGAACATAATTCTTTAGTAATCATTTACTCAATCCATAATTACAATTCCGCCAGAAGTACATGCACATGGATGTTGTAGTAGTCGCCAGAGTGATTTAATGATCTTCATCGATAGATCAAATGTCTATTAGATCTAAATCTAGATCAATCTGTTGCTACCTCGTCAACTCCGCTGATCCACCCAGGCACCAACGCCACATATAAAACCCAAGAGCAAGCCCTCTAGGAGGCATTAGAAAGACAGAAGGTTTCATATTTCATGGCTACTTACTTCGATGTCCTGCCCGCCAAGCTGTAGAGTTTTGTGCACATTGAAGGTTTTTCAGTGTGTTTTATAATAAAACATTCGTTTTCTGTGTTTTCTTGAAACATTTTTTCCCCTTATTTTTGTATCTTCTCCAAAACTTAACAAGCTATTTTCACATTTGACCCGTATTCTTTCCTTGGCATAATAATAAACAAAACAAAACAAAACAAAAGAAACAAGCCAAAAAAAAAAATAACAACTTTCTGTTGTATGTTTTAATTTTTGAGATGTTTTTGCAAATTATTAAAAATACCAATTTTGTGCAAATTTGATATATGGCGTTTTCAAAAGTTCATTTAAAAAAATAATAAACATAAGTAAAACTCAAATTCCCGCATAAAATACTTTAGACATTAAATGTCAGTAAGGGTATGCAAAGCTTGGAACGATTTGGAATGGCAGTGACGGAAAAGATGTGTTTTGGAAAAAAAAAACAGTGAATAATTCAAGATAGCGGCCTTTCCATGGCATCCAAAGATGCTAGCAAGATTCCAAAGCCATTTTTTAAAAATTACACATGAAGAAGGAAGAAGAAAAATGACGTAAGATAAGATCAAAGGTAAAAAAGAAAGTTTTCAGGTGTCTCCCCCCTGCCCGCCCCCTCTAAAAACTTAACAAGTTTGGAAGATGTTTTGAAAATTCTTTTTGTGTATTATTATTAAACAGAAGTGCACGCTGTATCTAATGATCCATCTGGCATGGCAGTTTGTGAGTTATGTTCATACATCAGAAAGACATTTTTTTTCTTTAATGTCTATTCCTTAATTTGATAGGTTTTGACATATAATATATGCACAATTCACATCTGAGACTCCAAAAGTAACGTTCTGGATAGATAAATATCAGGACCGATATGCGTAAATTATTGGTGAACTTATCTGTTGTGTTTCTCAGATGTTAAGATTATGAGATTCTAATTGAGGGAACAAAAAATATTTTCAACATGGTAACCAAAATCATGTTAAAGTTATACCTGGATGCTTTAAAAACTTTTAAAACACACCCTTTTCTCAGAGTTCAACCAATCAATGTATTCTTCTTGAAAATACGAATGTTGAACAATAATATTTGAGTAAACTCTAAAGATGCCAAAATTTGACCCTGATCCGACTTTTCCTAAACGCCTTCCTTAAGCATAAGGGGAACAGGGTATTTAGAATACTCTCTTTTTATTCATGCGCATTTAGCACCGACGAAAGGTACAACTCGAAAGAGGTTAGATGTGATAATCCGAGGAGAGAACCGTGTAAATATTTCAGTTTCACAAGATTTAACAATTAACTCCCGTAAAAAGCGATGGCCAATGGTCAAAGGTGAATAACAAATAAATACCTGTCTACCATTAAGATTTGTATGAGTTAATTCGCATTATACGAAACTAGCCGATTTTATTGTACAAGTAGGCCTATATGTAATACAAATATTACTGACCGTTTTTTACCAAAAACGTGAGCTCTCAGTATTTTTAGTCTCTGCCTTTTTGCCAATTTATACTTCACACTAGAAATTGCGACTTATAAAATTGTGGACATCTCTGGTAATCGTTATTGTTTACGAAATACAGGCATTGTTATTTATTTATTTATTTTTCCAGATAGAACTGCAACCCCCCTTTCCGTGCTCATCCCGTGTCTCTTAGCTTTTTTGTTTTTTCTTTGCCTTTATAATTACTGGTGGCAAGAAGCACTATTAAAGCAATCGTGTGGCGTTACAAATAACAAGATGTCTTTCGAAGAACATCTTATTCATAATAGTAGCATGCAAATCCGCTCTGCAAACATGGATTTTTTAATCAAGAAGATATGTCGTCTTCTCAGATTTAAAGTGTACTAAATCCGACAGTTTAATGATGTAGATGGGACAATTTAATTCTGTGACGATGATACGTGCTGGATGACAAATTACAAATATTTAGAAAAATAGCTGCGAAAGAACCTAATGAAAGAAGGGATCAGCAGGAGCTGTGTGCAAATGTAAATTAAGAGCGGCTAGTAAACTGAACGAAACAAAAGCAATGACAGAAGCAAAAGGGTTATTATACAATAATATTGTTCCTTGAGCTTTAAACAGTGAAAAATAGTAATCTCAATAAACATTAGCTGTGAAGGTGAATTTTAGGTGTAAACAAGGGGAAATGAGCGAGGGAAGGGAAGGGGAGGGGGTACGAGATACATGTATTACCTATCGTGTTCTTTTAAACTGGATGTTCCAGGTCTGAGCTGTTTTTTCAGTTCAAACGATTGCTTTGACACAACTTCATACTGCCAGTAATAACAAAGAAAAAAACTAAGCGATATGGGACGAGAGCGAAAAGAGGAGCTGTAGTTCTAGGGAGGAAGAAAAAAAAAAAATCCCCATATTTGGTCCATAATACCGATAACTTCTCTTGTCTTCAGTTTTGCAGGTCGCAATTTCCAGTGTGAAGCGAGCACTGGCAAAAAGACACAGAGAGCTTATGTTTTCGGTAAAACTTGCCCATCAATTTTTATATTACATGTAGTTCTGCATGTACATCATTTAATCGGGTAAATGTTTTAATGGGAATTAACTCATACAAATCTTAATAGGAGAACAATATTTATTTGGTTATTTCCCTTTGACCGCTGTACACTCGCACTCTATGTGAGTTGATTGTTAATCTTGATAAACTGAAATATTTACACGGTTGTTTCCCTGGGATTATCAGACCTGTTGATCTGTCTTGAGTTGCTCCCGCTATCGGTGCTGAGTGCGCATGAATACAACGACAGCATTCTTAATGTATTTGCAGACCTAGCCGAGTCTACACAGCGATCTAATGGTGACATCGTGTCGACATTTGACTGTCCATAGGCCTTATCTTTCTTATTCAATAGAGGTCTGATGTGTACGTTTGTCAAAAACATCGGCCCCCTGTTCCCTTTGTGCTTACCAATATACCATTCAATCCAAAAGCTCCCCTGCAGGGCCCCAGGATTTACAAGTAGGTTCTCTGCTCCCACCTGCAGGCGGTATAAGCCCGCCATCGGTGGGTGTCTCCCATGGAGTGCCATCTTCGACATTCCAGAAGAAACATATCTTCTCTCTCTCCTTGCTCCTGTCTTCTGTCCCGCTTTCTTTCCCCTCTTCTTCTTGCCGTGTGAACGTATCTTACCATGTTTGACACAATATAGCCGTAATTGTGCTGATGTGTCGTTAAACCCCAACACAACAACAACAACAACAATCCAAAAGCAGTTATTTTCACTGCTCATCTCACGTTTGTTATTCGATCAATCACTCGATCGTTAGGCAGCAGTCGTCAAGTGAAACTGTGGTCTAAGATGACGGACAGGTCAAACAAAGAAGAGATTGATGAGCAGAGATCGCTATCCTGAGAAACAGCTGGCAAGGGAAAAATTGTATATGAACGGCACAGATGGAGATGATCCTTGACCAGCTTATTTTGCTGCTAAGTGACAGAGAAGTAAAAACTGATTCCAGTGGTCTGGAAGAAGAAGTAAGACGTCAGCCGGAATCCGATTGATCGTCAGCGAATTTGATGTTGTACAAACAGGTACATGTAGACCTAGATCTTGTAGACCATTGATCAATTGAAAGAGATTATCGCCAATAACAGTCTAAATGCCGATTTCAGTCTTGATGGAATCTTTTGATTCGCTATGATAATGGATTCATAATAACACAAAGAAAATTAAAACTAAATCGTCGGTATAGCCTGTCCAGAGCACTAATGTTTTTTTCCTTTATACCCAAAGGTACAGCATAGACCCAAACGTACCTTTAATCACTGTCAATAGTCAACAACCATTGTGTTTTTTTTTTTCAATATTTGTATAAATCTATTTTTATTTTTCATGTTGATTATAGATGTATAGTTTAACTTGATACATGTAATCATTTTATATAATGCCGAGGCATTGCATCTAATAACGTACCAGAGATCATTGACATTAAGTAATCATTATTTTTTTTGTAATCGAAACCTCACTTTTGTAAGTGGTATTAGATTCAGATTTACTTGTATTTGATGCGAGATCAGTGACAGCAGTTAGGATGTGATATTCTGACTGAATGCTCCTCTCATTCTACCTGACTGTAAAATCCAGTCAGTTATCACCGTTGGTTTCCTCCGTGATCAAAGAGATCAGTTTGTAATCGTCCTGTTCAGCCACATAACATACACAGACAGGCAATAGTTTACAAACAAGAAAGACAGACAGCTGGCATGGAATAGTCAGTTCAATTATAAGCTGCCGCTGACTCTGGTTTATGTTTTTATGTTTTTATTATCGAGGTATCAGTCTTATGTCATTATACTGGCATTGTCGTGAAAGGTAGCATATGTTCAAATGATCAACATTTTTTTTTATTGTAACATTATGAATTTGACTCTTTTTTTTTTTTTTTTTTGTATAAAGTTGCAGTTTCATAGAGTTTGTAACTATCCACTTTCCTCCTTCATTGCCTGGGCTGTGTAGAACTTCAATGAGTGTTGGTGATGTTCTTTCAGTGATGTGTACAATGTTCTAGTGACCCTCACATCCTAATTGGTGTGCCTTGCCTACTGTCTGATCCCCGACTGCAAACCAGCCTGTGACAGGATCTGTCGCTGTTAGTAGGAAGCATCACACCCTGTGTGCCAACATTTCGGAAAATGATCTTTAGGCGAGACAGATTTCTTTTTCTTCATCAATCCTCAAAGACATAAAGTAACCTAAATTTTACAAGGAATTTAAAAGATGGCAAGATAAAATACTGGTTTATTTCCGTGGACATAATGTGTTGACATATTCAGAGGAGTTTAAAGTTGGAATGATATCTCTGTAAGCAAGAAAACTAGAAGAATGCAATGTATTTTTGGATGACTACAAGGATGTCTAAAAGTATATTGGACTTATATATGGGACAATCCTGAATAAAATCAATAATGTTTAAGTAGTTCTTGTTTTATTTTAATACTGTTTTTTTAAATTATTATTGTATCTGGTCTGTTTCAAGTAACATATCCATAAAATGATTTTTTTTTTTTCGGGATTCATAGGTTACTATTTTGGACCTGTTTGAATCTCGCTCTCTGAATGAGAGAAGAAGAAAAGGAAAGCGAAGACTTAAAAATCAAAAATGCACAGATCTTTGCACTTTTTGTTTGTTGTTTCCTAGTTGCAGCTGCTGTTGTTGTTGCTGTTTGTTTCTGTTTGTTTGTATTTGTACTTTGTTTTTGTTGTTGTTTTTCCTGCTGTTGTTACTCCTGTAGCTGTTGTTGTTCTTTTTATTCTTTGTTGTTTAGTTATTGTTGTTTATTTGCTTATTAGTTTGTTATTGTTGTTTATTTGCTTATTAGTTTGTTGTTGTTGTTGTTACTGTTGTTGTCGTGATCGTATTTGTCTCAAAGTCAAGAATGTTTAAGTTCAGACAAAAAGCTCTTCCTGTCTTCATCTTTTTATTCTTTCTACTGATAAAATTGAAAGATCTAATTATTTCCGTTCACAAGCGTGCAATGTGCGTGTATTTGTGTGTGTGTTCTGTGCCTTGTGTGTATGTATGTGTGTGTGTGTTCTAGAAACGACCAACTATTTGCTTACTGTAATAAAAATACAGTGATAGGAGACCTGACAAAGAGAAAATCAACTGGTGGAACAGTTTTTGGAATCACTGGACTTTTATTTTAATGTCATTTCTTGTTTTCAACCAACATAAAATACTTCTCCAAAATTAGGGTAAAACAACCAGAAATGGGGAAATATCAATAAAATCGAATTCAAATTGTATTATTTTGCATTTAAGGGCCATTTCCTTTGTAAATTTCCAAATTCAGCGTTTCTCTTAGTAACTCTAGCTATCCTCCAGTAGAGAGCTATTCGTCTGTAAAGAGACACATGTTTTAAAAAAAGCAAATGAAATTTAAAAAAAAAAACTACATGTAAATGAGGCCAAGGGATAATTTAAATATCCTTTTAAGCGCCTATTAAGCTTCATAACTCCATTTTCCTTATCAGTTGGGATAATATGACATGGTCTTCATTCTTGATATTCTATTTTTTTCCCCTTTACTAGTTTTTTCTCTCATGCCAGTGAATTTGTGTGACTTTTAATTTATAGGAATTAGATCAATTTATATTGTTGGAGATGAAACAAAACAAAACAGAAAAATCGTATTTTTCCATGAAATCTTTGGATGGAAGTAGGGAACGCATCCTCCCTCTCCCCTTTCCTCTGCCCTTTCAATCAATAAAGTGTCCCTTACCTGTTATATAAGCTACAGAGCAAGGACTTCTATCCAACCTGATAGACAACACTTATGAAATCAGTCCATGATTAAAAAAAAATCAAAGTAATTCCCATACCGAGAACAGGAAAAGTATTGATGTATAATCAGGAGAAAGAACACAGTCCTCTTTCTTCTCCTTCTTATGAAGCTTCTTTTACATCTTTAGAAAGGGCGTTTCGAATTATTCAAAAAAAAAGGAAAAACGCCTTTCCTTTCTCTCACTTGTTTGTAGACGTCTATTGAAAAGAAAACACATTGAACACTAGATGATTTTCATCACCTTTTAAATTGATCCAGAAATGTCTGTATCGAGATAACCTCTACCAGGAGGTTAAAAGAAGTATATAGAACATAAGAAATGTTTGTTTATACTACAGTTGATATAGAAACGTTGCCTCCTAAATATGATGATTCTCAATGTAAACAGGCTTTTTTCAAATTTCAGTGCGTTCCCTTGAAGTGGTAGAAATGTATCTCATTAGAAGTGAAGAACAAATCACGCAGGAGCTTATTAAGTATACTGTTAGTGCATATCTAGAAAACCAGTAAAATCTTTATATGACCGAATTGCACATCTGACTTTTTAGTTTGATCTAAGATTTTAAAAGTTGTATAAATTATTTTTAAAAATATCTTCCGTATAACTTTTTTCTTATGCTATGTCTAAGAGAACAACATAAAATGATTTTTTTTTAATCGATTTAAAACAGGAAAAATAAGCAGTAAAAAGTTTAGAATTGAAAAAATAACAGGACGTGAAAGAAGGTTTTAAAACATTTCCAAACACTTTAGCACAAGCTGGACCTCCCTCCTCCTCCCCTTCAATACACAATTGTCTCGCGGCCAGTCGAAATGAGACGTAAAGTCGCTGGCCTAGAACCGAGAAATCGGGCTTTGAATGTGATGAGAGAGATCAGATATCGAATTTCTATTTATTGCAGAAACGGAAAGTACATTCATTTCTGAACAAAACAGTATCGGTCTTACCATCTATTTATAAATATTTCTTCATTACAATCAGGTTTTTTTTGGTTTTTTTTTGAGGTAGCTAAGTAGATTTATGCGTTCGATCCGTTCATTTAAACTCGATTTTCTCGGAATTTGGGGATCCCACCTTGTCTCTTTAAACTGCAATATCTCTGGCTAGAATGAAGCTAGCTCAAAACTTTTTCCACCATCTGAAAGGGTGTGAAATAAGCTTTCACGTGATACCAAAAACCCTATACGGTGAAAAATCGACATACGTCTCATTTTGACTGGCTGCGAGACAATTGTAAGCCACAAATTGTCATCTTCTGACACAGACAACCAGGTATTTACCAGCGAGCTTGACCAGACATAAAGTATGTCTCGCGGCAACATAAGTCGCTGGGTTAGAGCTGAGAAATCGGGCTTTGAATATGATGAAGAGGGGGGGGGGGGAGTCAGACATCGAATTTCTTTTATTGCAGAAATCGAAAGTGCATTCATTTCTGAACAAGACAGTATCGGTACTACCGTCGATTTCTAAATATTTCTTCATTGATACCGGGTTTTTGTGGAGTAGGTATGTAGATTTATTTCGACCGTTGGTTTAAATTCGATTTTCTCGGAATCTCCGAGATTGCTGGGATCTGCCTTTGTCTCTTTAAACTTCAATATCTTTGGCTAGAATAAAGCTGGCTCAGAACTTGTTTTCACACCTGAAAGGGTATGAAATAAACTTTCACATGATACCAAAAATCCTATATGGGAAAAATCGACATACTTGTCGTTTTGACTGGCTGCGAGACATTATCTGCAGATGAAAAAACAGCTTAGACCAGATAAATTGAACCCAATATCTCCAGTCATCGATAATTTGGAGCCAAAATTAAATGTCCATTTTCAGATGAAGCCGCCGGCCAACAACACTTTAAACACGGGAATGACTGGGGAGTTTAGAGGGAGCTAAGATTGAAGCAGGTCAGAGATGAGTCCTTTAGTTTTGTACAGTCAGAGGTGGCAGTCATACTCAGTGAGGTCATTAGTTTTTCTTTGTTGGATTAGTTTTCTTACATTCAACCTATAGATTGCGGTTGTCATCCTCTCCTGGCCACAGATCTTCTGTGTTCGTTTGTTGATCACTGATATGCTTTTCTCGACACTACTGGAGGGAGACGGATGGTGGGGTCATTGGTAATGTGGACTGTGACAAGATCCGGTATGGTGATCCTAGCCGATGTTTTCAGTTTTCTGAATGTCGTGGAAACTTGGAGCTGTCGGGGGCCCATCTTTCTCAACGCAGGTTTGAGTTAAAGGTTTTCCTTAGATGCTTTGCCCAGACTAGAATACGTATACCTTATCTTTAAATTAATATCAGTGTCAATAAATTTGATAAGACTATCAGCGAGGTTGAGCCTCAGGCTAACTCTGATGGTTAAAACGCTAACATTGCTACAGTCTTACATATAAACAGAATAATTTGGACAACAATTGTATAGATGTCAAAGAAGGAGAACTTCAAGGACAGACTGTCCCATCGACTACTGCGGTTTCACAGAAGATTCTAAATGTCCAGATGCAAACCCAGGAAGTTTGGAGACAAGAGCCGCCCACACTGGGATAATGAAAGAACGATTGACCAACACAGGACGGAACAGTATGAGGATGATTTGAGGAAAATATTCTCTCCACTGAACGTTCAAAGACTGGCTGATGATGATGAAGATGAAGCTCGAAGATGATGATGATTTGCATTCAGTGATCAAAGATTCGCACTTGGAAACAGCACGAGAACTTATCTCTGAGACTCAACATGTCATTAAGAAGAAGAACTGGCCATACTCGCATCGTGTAGGCTGGACAGCAAGACTAGTTGGAAACTATTACTCACCTTGATGGGAGACAAACTTGGCTTAGTAGATAACGCACAGGACAACGACAGCTGTTGTTGGATATCGTAATTGTGAGACAAAGGGGTGGCATTTTAAAGGATTTTCTCCTTAAAAAACAAAATGCAGTGAGCAAATTATTCTACCATTCGGATCTTGGATTGATGACGATGTCACTTTTGTTTTTGTAACTTTGACATCGACATTACGTTGACAGGTCAAATACACGAGTTGGGGGGGGGGGGGGGGGAAGGTTTATGTTTTTTCTTCTTATTATTGGTTAGGATCGTGTCGTTTTGCGTATATTAGTATGCCATGATTATCTCCCTCTTCTGAACGTTTGGGTTCAGAATTTACCCATGCTGCTTATTTGAGGAGAGACAAGGTTTGTCCGCTATGTTCTATTTACCCCTTTCAGCCATCACTGATGGTTATCCTGGAGGACAGTGTGACAGTTCATATTATCCACTATTGTGTCTGACTTCAGGGGCGGTTTCATCTTATCAATCAGGACTTTTGTGATCACTTTGAACAAAGTCTAAGACGGGAATTCGTCGTAGGTTATTCCTTTTTTTTCCTTCCACAAAAAAAGTGAGAAAGTACCTAAAGATCTGTGGGAGAAAAAGTTGTGAATTGAAAGGGGAAAAATATGTAGGTTATATTTATTTGACTCTTGCTATTATTAATATTACAGAAGAAATGTTGTAGACTGCGTTATCCTCAATCAGATTATCAATTTCATCTAAGATCTACATTGACTAGAGGTTTAGAGAATTCTTCTGAAATACCGCGTCCTCACAGTGTTAAAAGCTCCCGGTCCCATCTCCGACTGAGCTTCTGGGCCAAATGCGCTGGGGAATCCGCCCACCCAACGTCCCACTCTTATGGCATAAGAGATGA